>QLNU02015112.1:0-40759 GCA_006491805.2 Dysdera silvatica
TTCAGAAGAAAAATTGGTCAAGATTCTCAATTCCCATATCGTCTTACATATCGAGTAAAAAATGGGAAATAATTCTACCTACTCGCTCGAGCAGTCTGAATAAATGTCTGCCGTAATATTATCATTATAAAGAATGTGTTTTTATGTGTGTGTGTTTAAGAGAGCTATAATAACTATATTTTAGATTGAAACAATTAATATATTAGTTTCTATATATTTTCGACATGCTCATAGTTCAACTTTTAAATTTTATTCTTGAATATTTCGTATTTCACTCATTATATATATATATATATATCATCATCATCATATTCAACCATTATCTATCCACTGCTGGATGAAGGTCTCTCCAAATGCTTTCCACACAAGTCTATCCTGGGCCATTCGTTTCCACGTCACCCCAACCTGTTTTCTTATTTCATCCACCCATCTAGTTTGAGGACGTTTTCTAGGTCTTCGGTGGTCTCTTGGAATCCAGTTCAGAATTTCTGTTGTCCATCGTTGATCAGTTCTTCTTGCAATATGCCCAGCCCATCGCCATTTCAGTCCTTTTACTTTAACAATGATGTCCTCTACTCTAGTTTGCTCTCTCACCCAAGTGTTTCTTTTTCGATCTCTCCTAGTTATTCCAAGCATGCACCTCTCCATGCTCCTTTGCGTTGTCTGTAACTTTCGTATTGCTCCAACTGTTAGACTCCATGTCTCTGATCCATAAGAGAGGACTGGCAATACACACTGGTTGAAGACCTTTCTTTTTAGACACAAAGGCAATTTCCCCTTCAGGATAAAACTGTTTCTTCCAAATGCACTCCAGCCAAGTTTAATACGTCTGTTGAGTTCTTTCATAATGTTGCCATCCATTGAAATCAGCTGGCCAAGGTAAATATATGAATCAGCAATTTCTAGCTCAATGTTGTCAACTTGTATTTTTGTTTCCTCTACAAAATTATTGAACATGATCTTAGTTTTTTGTAGGTTCATCTTGAGTCCAACTTCTTTACTTCTAGTTGAGAGCTCCTGTACCATGTCTTGGAGTTCTGATGGGTTCGTTGAAAAAATAACAATGTCATCAGCAAACCGCAAATGATTTAAATATTCACCATTTATTTTTATTCCCTTGTTATTCCAATTTATCTGCTGAAAAATCATCTGTAAAGCTGAAGTAAAAAGTTTTGGAGAAATGGTATCTCCCTGCCTCACACCTTTACCAATTTTGATAGTTTTGGTATCTTTATGTAACCGAAATTTTGCACTTGCATTTTTATACACACGTTTCACCATGTCAATGTACACATCCTCAATGTCTGTTGATCTTAAAGAGTTGATGACTGCTGATGTTTTAATAGAGTCAAAGGCCTTCTCATAGTCAATAAATGCAACACACAATGGAAGTTCATATTCATGTGTTCTTTCAATTAATTCTCTTAATACTTGAATATGGTCCACTGTACTGAATCCACTTCGAAATCCAGCTTGTTCTCTTGGTTGAGCTGCATCTAATTTTTTCTGCAGGCGATGTGTTAGCACTTTTGTGAAGATTTTATAAATAGCAGGTAACAAGCTAATTGGTCGGTAATTTTTCAAATCCTCTTTATCACCTTTTTTATGCAAAAGAATTACTGTTGCAGAATCCCATTGGTTTGGTATGTTACCGCTGTTAAGACATTTGGTAAAGAATTTTGCAAGTATGTCTTCTACATATTCTCCAGCTTCTTTTAGGATATCTAATGTAATGCCATCATCGCCAGGGGCTCTTCCTTTCTTCATACTTTTTATTGCAAATGAAACTTCTTCTTTTAAGATTTTAGGAGCTGTTCCTTCGACTATCTCAGAGTCTTCGTTTAATCCACTGTTACTTTCATATAGTTTTTTGTAGAATTCTTCAACTCTTCTAAGTATTTCTTCCCTATTTCTTGTTACGGTGCCATCCTCTCCTTTTAATGCAATGATGTGTTTCTTCCCAACAGATAAACTTCCTTTAACAACCCTAAGGCTCTTGTTGCTTTCAATGGCCTTCCTTACTAACTCACAATTGAATTTTCTTATATCTTCTTTCATGTTTTTGCGCAAAGTTTTGCAAAGTTCTACATACTCGATCTTGCAACTGGTATTTTGATTGTCCACCTTCATATCTCTTCGCCTTTTCATGAGCTGTTTCGTCTTCTCAGATAATTTGCTATTGTGCTTTTTACAGGTTACACCACCAATTTCCCCAGCAGTTTCAACTATTGTCTTAACAATGTTTTCATTTGCTTCTGAGATGTCAACTTCTTCAATAAGTCCTTCCAGTGCAGAAAAGCGATTTTTTAATTCCAACTTGAATGCCTCGGTATTTTCTTTTAATTTCTTTAAATCCACCCTCTTACATACTTGTTTCCTAATGAGCTTCTGTCGTTCTAATTTAGTATTTAAGTGCACTTTACATCTCACCATTCGATGATCACTTCCAGTATTAAATCTGTTCAGTACGCTGCAATCTTCAATAATTGATTTCTTGTTTGCCAGGATATAGTCAATTTCACTAGTTCCCCCATTTGGGTGTTTCCATGTCCATTTTCTTTGCGGTTTCTTCTTAAAAAATGAATTCATGATGCTAAGATTTTCAGCTTCTGCAAATTCGATGAGTTGATCGCCACGTTCATTCCTTTCCCCATATCCGTATTTACCAACCGATGTCTCTCCTTGTTCCTGTTGTCCAATTCTTGCATTGAAATCCCCCATGATGAGCTTGATATGTTGTTTCCCCTTGGTATGTAGCTGTTTGATTTCTTCATAAAATTCTTCAACCTCTTCGTCGGTATGGCTTGATGTTGGTGCATATACCTGTACTATCTGAAGTTGGTATCGCTGGGTTAGTTGAACAACGAGCCTCGCTGCTCGATCTGATGTACTTTCAACTTCCAGAAGACAGTCTTTAATTCTTTTGTTGATTAAGAAGCCAACACCACTTGTTCTTCCAGTTTCCGTTCCTCTATAATAAAACAAATGTCCACTTTTAAGTTCCACCAACTCTTCACCTTTTCTTCTAACTTCACTGAGTCCTACAATGTCCCATTTGATCTTGTCTAGTTCCTCTTCCAATTCCTGAAGTTTTGCTTCAGAAGCAAGGGATCGTCCATTAAACGTAGCCAAGGTCAATAACAAACGGCAGCCTGGGCCATTCCAGTGATTCTTAGCACCCCCTGCTTTCATGCCACACTGACCGCTGCCTTGATCAGGAGCACTCCAGCACCTGGAGACTAGGGGCCATGGTTTCTGGTGTGTCAACATAATGGAGGAATTAGCCATAATTTCACCACGCTGGCTAGACGGGTTGGTGAATTAGCCCTCCCCTTCCGCCTTTCTATCCGTGCAGCAAATATTAATTTGCCACATAAATAGAAAGCTCAGCCTGCACCACTTGAAGGCGGGGTAGGACACTAGGTTACTGGCCTGGCCGGTTCCACACATCGTCACATACGTTCAGCGTGTGGGTCTCCTTCCAGTTAGATACCAGCAACCCTTTTGCAGGCCATATATATATATATATATATCGCCCAACTGTACGGCTACTAGAACCAACACAGCCCAAAGTGCTTTGCAGCCTAATACAGGTACAACCACTAGGGCTGAAAGACCACGCCAGCGCATGTCATGGACAATAGATATGAACACCTACATCATGCGCACCTACTATACGATTACAAAGCTAGAAACAGACATGACAAATTACAGACCCACACTTCACGCCAAATTCGCACAACAGTACCCACACCTGGACATCAGTATAGAAAGGATAACAACCCAACGCAGGAACATAATAACCAGAAATCTCTTAGCAGAGCCCATACTACAAAGGTTAAGAGATGAAGTCGCCAATGACCTGGCAAACACGTCAACCAGTGTGGCCAACCCAGAAGCACCAGCTAGTAGCGCAAGAGAACCGCTCCAACCAAGCATAGAAGAAGAAGAGAGGAGGGACGTGGAGAAAATGGAAGAAGGTTTCCAATGTGCCCTGGCGGAATATGAAGGCTCGGATGCCGCAACAAGGCCAAGAATACCACGCCAACCGGCATCTTGGAAACTCTGCAAAGCAACCAAGATCCTCAATGAACATACTCTACCACTACACCTACAGAACCACAACTCCCTACAGGAAATACACACCGCCATATACTGTGCAGCAGTAGCGGCATCACGCGCCAATGGGTACGAAGTAAGGAACGAAGGCCGAAGTAACAGAGGAAACAAAGCCCAACCACCATGGCAAGTGAGACTGCAAAAAAGAATAGAAGAGCTCCGCAGCAGCATAGGGCGAATAACCCAGTACATGCAGGGAAATAGGAGTAAGAAATTAGTGAGGAAAGTGAAGATGGCCCTTAAGAGAAATAGGATTCATACAAGACACGAAGAGCCCAATAAACACATCAGCGAATATCTGGATACCCTCAAACAAAAACTGGGTGTATACGCCAGAAGACTCCGAAGATACAAAGACTATACCAACAAAAAACAACAGAACATGCAATTCCAAGCAAACCAGAAGGCCTTCTACAGGAAGCTTCGAGAGACCCCAGCGAACAAAGACAAGTACGAAGCCCCAAAGCCAGCAGAAATAGAGACCTTCTGGAAGACACTATGGTCCAATGAAGTACAGCACAAAAGCGCCCCCTGGATTCAGCAAGAAATGGAGGCTACGAGAGGAATAGAGGAGATGGAGTATACGGGCATCACGATAGAGGAACTCCAGCAGGTAATCCAACGTACGCACAACTGGAAAGCACCCGGTATTGACGGCATACACAACTTCTGGTACAAGAAATTTACCAGCGCCCATGGCCCATTAGCCAAGGAACTTACGGCGATAATTGAAGACCCCAGCAAAATGCCTGAATTCCTCTGCAAGGGAATAACTTACCTCCTACCGAAGGACCAGGATACCAGTAACCCAGCGAAATACCGACCCATTACGTGCCTGAACACCCTGTACAAGATACTCACGGGGTGCATCTCTGAAAAAATAAGCCGGCACAGCGAAAGCAACAACTTAATGGCGGAAGAACAAAAGGGATGCCAGAAAGGGACTCTGGGATGTAAAGAGCAGCTTACCATCGACTCAGTTATCCTGGAACAAGCAAGAAAACAAAAGCGAAAACTCAACACCGCATACATAGACTACAAGAAGGCTTTCGACTCTGTTCCGCACTCGTGGCTCCTTGAAATACTCAGCATATACAAAGTGCATCCCTCAATCATCCGATTCCTACAGAGCAGCATGAAACAATGGAGAACCCGGTTACAGCTAAACACGCCAGACAGTAAAATAGAAACGGCCGAGATCCCCATCCGCCGCGGAATCTTTCAAGGAGACGCACTAAGCCCCCAGTGGTTCTGCTTGGCGTTAAACCCCTTGTCAAGGATGCTGAACACAAGTAAATACGGATACATGCTGAAGAAAGACAAGAGAAACCTACATAAAGTCTCCCACCTCATGTACGTAGATGACATCAAGCTATACGCGCCAACAATCACCCAACTCCGACAACTCATCAGTATAACAGAGACATTCTCCAAGGACATAGGAATGGAATTCGGCCTCGATAAGTGCAAAATACAGAAGAATAGCAAAGAAGATTTACCAGGCATCGAACTCGAAGACGGGAGACTACTGAAGACCTTGGACGAGGGCGAAACCTACAAATACCTAGGGATAATGCAAAAACGGCAGCAGGAGCACAAGAAAGTCAAGGTCCAGCTCACGCAAGCATTCCAAGAAAGACTTAGAAGCATTGTGAAGACGAAACTGAGCGGGAAGAACACCACGCAAGCAATTAACGCATATGCGGTACCAGTGCTCACCTACTCCTTCGGGATCATCAAATGGTCCAACACTGAACTAGAACAACTCCAGCGGAAAATGAGAACCATCCAGAGAAGAGCCGGACAACTACACCCTGCAACGGCAATTGAACGGCAAACACTACCCCGGGAAGAAGGAGGACGCGGACAAGCGGACCTCAAAGACTTACATGACAAGCAGATCCAGAGCATGAGGCAATACTTCCAGTTGAAGAGTCCCCGATCGCCACTCATCCAAGCCATAATACAAGCAGATGCAAATTACACGCCACTAAACCTGTGTAGTACCGAAGAGCGTGTCCTCGAAACAGCCAACGAACAGAAACTAAGAACTTGGGCCGGAAAACCATTACATGGCAGGCACTACAATGACCTGCAACAACCACACGTTGACAAAAAGGCATCAAATTCTTGGCTGGCCAAAGGCACTCTCCAGCCAGAGACAGAAGGATTCATGCTAGCCATCCAAGACCAAGTGATCGCAACAAGGAACAATCAGAAATTCATCCAGAGAAAAGACATAGAAAGCGACAAATGCAGACACTGTCATGCGGCATCGGAGACAATCCAACACGTGATGGCAGGATGCAAGATCCTTGCGCAGTCAGACTACAAACATAGACACGATCAAGTAGCGAAAATAGTCCACCAGAAATTGGCAGCGAATGCTGGCTTTCTGACAGAAAAATGCCCGTACTACAAATATGAGCCAGAGACCGTGCATGAGAACGAAACACACAAGCTTTACTGGGATAGAGCAATCATAACAGACAAGACAGTCCCACATAACCGTCCTGACATAACCCTCGTCGATAAATCGAATAAGACCACGTACTTAATCGACATAGCAGTACCCAACACCAATAACATACAGACAACCTACACAACGAAAATCACCAAGTACCAAGATCTCAGACATGAAGTACGAGATATATGGGGTATGGAAAAGATCCTCATCATCCCGTTAGTCATCTCAGCAACAGGGATAGTACCAAAAACGCTTGCGACGAATTTGGAGATACTCAACATTGACCCAAACACCTACATTGAAATACAAAAAGCCACAATCCTAAACACGTGTCACATTGTCAGGAAGTTTCTAGACATGGCACATTAAGAAGTGATGTAAAAAGAGGCTTGGGAACATGGCGCTCTGCCCGTCCCAAAGCCTGTTTCCGCCAAGAATGGGCGAGGAAAACTTTTTTTTTTTTTTAATAATATATATATTATATTGTTTATAATTAACACAACGTACCTTCAATTTTTTTTCGAAATTCGTGTAAGCACCGTTGCTTTTTTTCCTCTGTTTCTCCAAGCTCCTGTTCTGCTTTTCGCATTAGTTCATCTGTTACGGAGGCATCTTCGATGAGTGTAAGCGTCATGATGTTGACAGTTGTGTGGTCATTTCAGATATACGTTTTATTTAAATAGCTCTTTCTTCCTTTTTTTCCCCCTAAAGTACAAATTTTAGTTTTTTGAATATTATTTTCACATATACGTTAAGTAAAGGTATTACGGAAAATATAGAAATAACCTTTAAGTACTAAGTAAAGACATTGAAAACAATACCGTTTAGAAGGTTAAAAGATACTTATCTTTTATGAAAAAAACAAGCAACCCATCACCTTGAACAACAAAATTGATGTTGTCTAAAATTAGAAAGCTTTTAACGTGATTAATGAAACTTTGAAGGACATTGTACAGAAAGCAAACTATATAATGCTTTCTTGAAAACGAAGACCTTTATTGCAAAACAAAAGGTTGGTATTGATGAAACTTCCTTTTTCTGATGAGGAAGATTTCCCTAATTGCACACAATCATTTCTCATTCTTTATTTTCGACTTTAATTTGCGAATTCTGCAACATTTACAGTTGAACGTCCGCACTTTAATATTACACAGGAGTTTAACATATACAGGGTGCTCGGAAAATACTTGGCCGAATCTTAAGGAGTGGCAGAAGAAATAAGAAACTTTTATTAGTATGGAATATGTGTCCGGCAATGCCGCACTGGTGGCTATAAAAAGATTTGAAAGGTGCAATTAAAGACAGGCCAAATGAAATGCAACAAGACTCTTAGTGAGATATTTTTACAGTAGCTGTTTAAAAGCGCGACCACCAACACGTAAGCGAGCTTTACATCGTCAGTGCACGTATTTCCATGACATTTTCAAAAATTCCAGTTCCCAACAATTCCTACAGCAACAAAACATCTCGCGACGAGATTTTGTTCTGAGTGGGGGGGGGGTTATGTCGTATATGACACGGTTTATGTGGCCTCATATGAAGAAATCCAAATATAACAAATCTGGTGAGCGCGGTGGCCAAGAAACAGGTCTATTTTATCACTCCAATGGTTTGCATAAACACCGTCCATGTAATTCCTGACATCAGTGCAAAAGTGTATAGGCTCACCATTATGCTAGAACAAGATTCTTTTCGAATATACCCAGACAAGACGGATATCTGCAAGCTTCGTATTCACAAAGCGGTGTATACCATTGAAAATACCAGCAAGGAATAACGCCTAACACCACTGCTGGATGTCGTCTCTTGACCCGGATAGCTTCCTGTGCTACCTAAATGTGGCATATTTCCCGATGCATATTCTATGACAAATTTTTTTTACTTTGGTTCCCTCTACCATCCTCCACAATTCGGCCAGATATTTTCCAAACACCATGTATACGCGATTCAATTGAATCACTTTGACTCTACGGTCTCCCAGATATTATTACTTTAGAAAGTTTCCATAAATAAACCAATTTTAACTAATAGTTTCATTTTTGTTTGGCTTTCTTTTAATTTTTGTTCCTAACCTTTTCTTGTTTCTTTCTTTGCGAACATCATAAGAAGAGTTATCAAATTATCAAGCCATTGTGAATTAAACAATATGGAGAAGATCATTAAGAAACCGAAATTGTATTGATGAATATAGTGATGAATGTAATGATGGATGTAGGGATGAATGTAGTAAACAATGTAGGGGGAAATCCAGACTTCGACCGTAAAAATGAAAATAATGATTTCATGCCGTAGTCGCCTCAACCTAGTTGATTAACTAACGTCCAGTATTACTAGGCGGTAGCTAGAATTTGTTAGGTGTGGTTCACTTTTAACCAAAGTCAAGATTCCAATGTTCCCAGTTTTGAATGACAAGAAAGAACAGAGTCAATCACTGAGAGAAAAATTTCTTTCATGAAAACATAAAAATCAATAAACCACTTACAACACGCGGCATTGTCAATAGCGTTATCACAATGGGCAGAATTTTTTTTTAAAATATAAACGCGTTTTTGCCTTTCTGAAAATAACAAGCATGATATACTAAATATGTCGTATATTTTCTACCAACTTCACAATTCAGAAAAACTACATATATATATATATATTGCAGAGGTTATATTTCCTTAAACATTTAGAAAACAACTTGCTGTAGATAAGAATACTTTGTGTGTTTTTCTGAATTGTGAAGGTGGTAGAAAATATACGACATATTTAGTATATCATGCTTGTTATTTTTATACAGGCAGGGAGATGCCATTTCTTCAAAACTTTTTACTTCAGCTTTACAGATGATTTTTTACCAGATAAATTGGAATAACAAGGGAATAAAAATAAATGGTGAATATTTAAATCACCAGCGGTTTGTTGATGACCTGCCATTTTTTCAATTAACCCATCAGAACTCCAAGACATGATACAGGAGCTCTTTACTAAAAGTAGAGAAGTTGGAGTCAAGTTGCACCTACAAAAAACTAAAATCGTGTTCAATAATTTTATAGAGAAAACAAAAATGCAGGTGGACAACATTAATCTAGAAATTGCTGATTCATACATTTACCTTGGCCAACTGATTTCAATGGAAGGCAACATTGTAAAAGAACTCAAAAGACGTATTAAACTTGGCTGGTGTGTATTTGGAAGAAACAGTTTTATCCTGAGGGGGAAATTGCCTTTGTGTCTAAAAAGAAAGGTCTTTAACCTGTGTGTAATGCCAGTCCTCTATCATGGATCAGAGACATGGTGTATATATATATGTACGTGGGTGGCAAAAATTATTGTACAATATATCTGGGATGCCTTGCAACGTTCTGTTCAGAAGAGATCTCTACCTCCTTGCACTCCTATGGATTTGTGGACTGCCCTGCAGGATTCCTGGTGTGAATTGTCTCCAGGATACCTTTAGACATTAGTCGAGTCCATGCCATGTCATGTTGCGGCACTTCTGCGTGAGTGCGGGGGTGGGGGGTGCTACTCGATATTAGGTAGGTGTACCAATTTTTCTGGCACTTCAGTGTATATGTCCCACCGAACGCAGAAAACATTTCTTTTCTTTCGAACGTTTCAGCATCTAACCACGCCATAACATCAGCGCTGGTATCACTACGCCAAAAAAAAAAAAAAATTTATTAAAATTGTTTTTTAATTTAATCTGCGTAGCGTTCGATTTATAAACATACATTTGCTTTTTTTTTGTTTATGAAATAATCCGGTCCTGACGCAGTACATCGCGAAGTGATTTGTTTCAATATAAGCTTATTTTCATACTTCATATGAAATCGTTGTTGTGTATTCGTGTATTCGTGTATTTATACTATGCAGAAAATAAAATGTAAATTTGTTATTTTTTTGGAAATCGTTTGAGGTTTTGGTAAACACACACACAGTGTAAAACTAATAAGAGAAATGACGGGTTTTCAAGATCATCGGTATAGTAAACACCACAGATAATTCTTCGTGTGAAACTAACTCGATAAAGTATTTTTCGCTGAATAATTAGCCATCTTACTCAGACATACACAAGCCAAAAAGTTCATTACGTCACTTACGGTAAGAGCAAAAATATTGGAAATAACGCTAATATGAAGAAATGAGATTGATGTGTAGCACCACAACATAATTAGGAAAACACATGGCTGCATGTTAGATCACATCATCATATGTTCAAAGCTAGCACCTTGAAGTGCGGAACATGCGGCAGTATCCGTTCTACGTACCAATATCCGTCCTACGTATGATATATTTATTGTACTGGCAGAGCCGATACGACACGAAATATAATTTCTGCAGAACCATATTTTGAAGTCTTCGTCCTAATTTTTTAATAATTAAAAATCTGTTTCACATTATCCAAGAAAAACCTGTGGGACTGCGAAAAGATAAACATTGTCTCTTGCAGCGTTTGGCCTGAAAATAAACGTTAAATTATTCGTTCTTTTTTCGAAATAATGAAATAAATGTTAAATCGAAGACTGGCAGAAATTAACTTGTAGAAAATTTGAAAAAAACAACAACATGAAAATCATTTGCTTTTTGATATGTCCTAATGTGCGCAGTTATATTTAAATAAACTGGAGGTATTTTCCGATGCAGTAAAAGCGCTAAAAATATTCAGAAATTTCGTGAAAAGAGTTCCGAAACTATTGAAAATGTCAAGAATTGGAGTAGAGCTCTGGAAATGGCGCAAATTGATGTAAATGACATATGAGAAGTGAATGATGCCAGAACGGAGAAAGGCAGACTATTTTTAGTGATTTCTGATCGCAATTTAAAAATAGGGAGAAATCGATTTTAAATAACACTTATATGAATAATTTCTGCTGGGAATTGGATCATATACAGTGCGTTTGGTATTTTAGTGGACACCTGATATTTTTACGTAAATGCTAAAAAAAATACAAAAACTGCGAATTGGCTTTTGAAGAATGCCGAGACACCATAATGTCTTGTAGAAAAATAAATTTTATATAAATATATCGTCACATAAATGGAGAAAATGTAAATTTATATAACAAATGTTGTTTGTTAATTTAAGGGACACTATCATTCCTGACTAACAGATGGCAGTGCAGGCGCTAAAAAATTTGCATATTGTATTCTTTCGATGCGTAGGTTCGTATAAATACCCGTGTGAACAGGTTTATGCGAAAACAGTGTTTGTAATCATAGCAGAAAGGAAAAAACTTACGGATTTCGAGAAAGAGGAAATTGTGGCTTTTAAATGAAATGGAAAATCCATTTTCAAAATTTGTCAGCTTATTCAGGGTCCAAGGAGTGCTATAGGGGCCTTTTCAAAAAGAAACCCCAAAAGGATCCACCCAAAAAGCGGGGAGCGAAGCCAAAACTGAGTAAAAGAGATAAGCGGAACATTAATAGAGAGGCCAGTAACACAGGAAAGTTGGCTGCAAAAATCCAAAACGACCTTAGTTAGCTCCTAGTTAAACGTTGGATAGTATGGAATGTGCTCTCTAATTCCAAAAATTTATCTTTTCGAAAAAAAAAAAGGGCAAACCATCTCTCACCCAAGTTCACAAACAGGAACACTTAAACTAGGCTCGACGACACATGGAGTGGAACGATAAATGGTTGCAGGTACTTTTCACGGAGGAAAAGAAATTCAACTTAGATGGTCCGGATGCTTTTCAACATTATTGGCACGATTTACGGAAAGCGCCGCAATACTTTTCTTGTAGAGTTCAAGGAGGAGAGTCGGTGACCATTTGTAGTGTCTTTGGCTACAACGGTACTACGCCTGGAGCTTTCATCGGCAGTCGTATGAATTCCACCTACTATCAAGAATTTTTAAAAGAATATGCCCTCCCATATGCCTCAGAAATATGTGGGGAAAACTGGATTTTGCAACAGAACAACGCACCGTGCCATGCACTTATCTCCACCAAAAGATGGATAAATTCAAAAACGGTTAAAAGTATGATTTGGTCGACACGTAGTCCTGATTTAAATCCTATCGAAAACGTATAGGATTATATTGTTCGTCAAATATATGCAAATGGGAAGCAATTCACGTCGGTTAATGCCTTAAAGGACGCTATTGTGGAAACTTGGTATCAAATCGATCCTAAGTATTTACAAACATTGATAGAATCAATGGATTCACGTGTCTTTAAAGTTATGCGCAAGAACGGAGGATCTATTCCGTATTAATGTACATAAAACACTTCGATTTCAGTAAGTGTCCATTAAATTTTCAAACAAGATTGAAAGCCTCATCTTGATTTTGTTACATTTATGAATGATTTAATAAAGATTATTAATCTTCCACTTTGCAGAATACTGTTTTATTGTAGTATCTTTATTTTCATTTTCAAATTTGGCATTATTTCTCACGATAGTGCACTGTTATCAAGTGTCCACTAAAATACCAAACGTGCTGTATATTGAGAAAATAAAATGGAATGCCAAAAGACCTTGATCGTGAGGGAAGATATAGAAAAAGAGTAAATAAAAGAGATAAATAAAATAACGAGATGGAAGAAATCACTGGGGGATACAAATTCTCTCATTTTAAACGAAATAAGACAATTGAAGGAGGAAATCAAATTAAGGGAAGAGCACAGAGAAGTAACAAACAGAGAAGTGATGGCTAAAATGGATGGGATCTATGAAATGGTGAATAAAATGACACAGAGAGAGTTGATTAGGGAACGGGAGCATAAGGATATGACCGCAAAATGGGAAGAAACTCTTGAACTAGTAAAGGAAATAAGATCAGTGTTTAGAGATATGACAAGAGAATTCCGAAAGATAATGGAAGATAATAAAAGGATAAAAATTTATATTATTGGTACAAATACATAAATCCAAAGAATAAGTAAAGACAATGAAAATATGGTCAACGACACAAATAAGAGAATTTATGACATAAATAATGAAAATCTCACATTGCGTATGAAGATCAACGATATTGACCAATATTCGAGACGGACAAAGTTAATAGTGAATGGAATCCCAGTAACTGAAAATGAAAAGCTAGAGGACTATATAAATATTATAGGTGAAAAGCTTAAAATCCAAATCAAAGAGAACGATATCCAAGTGATACATAGACTTAAAGACAAGGGTGAAAACATAATTATTAGATTTAGTGACATTAAGACAAGAAATGAATTCTGAAGAGAGAGAAAAAATGCTAAACTCACTAATAACATCCTGGGATTGGATCCAAACAAAAAGATATATATCAAAGAACATTTGACTAATCATAACGAGCACGTGTTAAATGAAGCAGTAAAATTTAAGGAACAAAAAAATTGGAGATATGCATGGACAAAAAATGGGAGAGTAATGTTGAGAGAAAGGGAGGACACAGAAATTTGCCATATATATTCTCTGTAGGATCTTGACAATATGCAATGGAATACTAAAAATAAAAAATATAATAAAATGAAAAAGGGGAAATAATAAGGATGAATTTCAGGGATAACAGGATAATAGAATTAGGCCATAATCAATATAAAAAACAGGTATCTGAACTGAGGATCCCCTATATGAATGCAAGAACTGTAATGAACAAAATGGAATAAATAGAAAATTTAATAAGAACAAAGCATCATCCTGAGATTATTCGTATTACTGAAGCGTTGAAAACAGAAAACTCAGGAACATATTTAGAGGGATATAATGAATACCCGATTTTCAGAGTGAAAAAAGAGGCATAGGTATATCGATATATACCTCCGAAAAAATCAGTGGTATAGAATATCCGGAGGACTTTGAATATTCAGATGTAAATATAGAGATAATGGGAATGATGATATATAGTATTGGGTTCATAATTATATACAGACCTCCAGTGGGTCATATCGCACAATTTTTTGAAAGAATAGATAAAATAATTTCTCAAGCAATAAAATTCAAATGAAAAGTCTGTATTATGGGCGATTTTAATTATGGCGGTTTATATTTATTATGGGCGATTTTAATACACATTTAGAAAAGGAAAATTCCAATGAAACAAAATTGCTTAATTAATGGAACTATGGGGATTTTGTAATATTGTGTGTGAATCAACAAGAATTGACCAATATACTGAGAGTATAATAGATTTATGTTTTACAAATGCTAATAATATAACATATCGAATATTAAAAAACAATAAGCGATCATCTACTGATTTTATATACGATTCATGATGAGGAGAGAGACGTGAATAAACAGGATAATGTGAAAGAAATCAGGAGTTTTACCCTATTAAATATAGCAAAATTCAAATATACTATAAAAAATATAGATTGAAATAGGATATTAGATGAAGGTCAGAATAATAATGAGAGGTATGACAAATTTATTTACATAATAAAAGAAGAATATGAAAAATTACTTAAAATTATAAGGATTAAAAACGAAAAACGAAATATACCACGGTTTGACAAAAATACGGATATGGCTATAAAGATAAAAAATAGAGCTTTTAAAAATGTCTGAAGATAAGAAATAGAACAGACTGGAACAATTTTAAAGTATAAAGAAATCTTGCTATACAAATGATTAGAGAAAAGGAAATAAATACATACGAGTTGTCGGAGCTGAGCGAAGCTTTGTTTTGAAATGCGAGCGAAGTTTTGTTTTGCGAGCGAAGTTTTGTTTTGAAATACGAGCGACATTTGAGATACGAGGAACGGCCAGCTGCGACGCTGCACACGGCCCACCAGTTTACTGCGCCTGCGCCTCGTGCATTATCCCACGTATTCCCCAGTGTGCTTGTTTACCTCGCTGTCGAAGCATCTTTGCTAAGTTTTTCTAGGGCTTTGCGCTTTTTGTGCATTTACATACTTTATCACATTTCTTTTTATAACCATGGGTCCGAAGAAAGTGAGTGGAAAGGTCAGTGCTCAGAAGAAGATGATGTCTATTGAATTAAAGCGTGAAATCATAGAAAAAAATGAGCAAGGTGTGCGAGTAGCTGACTTGGCGAGGCAGTACGGGCGTAGTACTTCAACGATATGCACTGTGCTTAAACAGAAGGAGTCGATAAAGGGTATAACGCCAGCTAAGGGCGTTACAATAATTTCTAAGCTCCGGAGCTCTCTCCATGAAAAGATGGAGAAACTGCTGATGGTTTGGGTGACGGAGAAGCAGCTTAAAGGCGATACCTTAACACAGGGCATCATATGCGAGAAGGCACGAGCGATTTACGGTGATTTGCTGAATCAGACCCCGCGCACTTCCACGGACGAGGCATCGGAAGACTCGTTTAAAGCCAGTCGAGGCTGGTTTGACAACTTTAGAAAAAGGACCGGCATGCACTCCGTTGTCAGGCATGGTGAGGCAGCAAGTTCGGATGTGAAGGCAGCTGAGGATTATCTCAAAACTTTTTCCGAACTGATAGAAGCCAATGGATACATCCCCAGCAAGTCTTCAACTGTGACGAAACAGGGCTTTTCTGGAAGAAAATGCCGAATAGGACTTACATAACGGCAGAGGAGAAGATAATGCCAGGCCACAAACCCATGAAGGATAGACTAACTCTCGCACTGTGCGCCAATGCGAGTGGCGACTGCAAGATAAAGCCTCTGCTTGTATACCATTCGGAAAACCCCAGAGCCTTTAAGTCACATAAGATTTTAAAAGAAAAACTGCAAGTTATGTGGAGGGCAAACCCGAAGGCATGGGTCACTAGGAAGTTCTTTGAGCAGTGGGTAAACCTGGTTTTTGGCCCTTCTGTTAAGAAATATCTACAGGAAAACAACCTACCCATGCAAGCCCTTCTCGTCCTCGACAATGCTCCTGCTCACCCACCGAACCTCGAAGATGACATCCTCGAAGAGTTCAAGTTTATAAAGGTTCTCTATCTACCACCTAACACCACTCCTATCCTGCAGCCCATGGATCAGCAGGTGATTTCTAATTTTAAAAAGCTGTACACTAAGCACCTGTTCCGGCGCTGCTTTGAGGTGACAGAGAACACAAACCTCACCCTTCGAGAGTACTGGAAGGACCACTTTAACATCGTGATATGCCTCAGAATTATTGATCAGGCCTGGCTGAGTGTTACAACAAGGACCTTAACTCTGAATGGAAGAAGCTGTGGCCTGAGTCTGTAGCTGAAAGGACCTTCGAAGGATTCGAACCCGAAGTGCCAGTGGAGGAGGAGATTGTGTCTTTGGGAAAATCCATGGGTCTGGTGATGGATGAGAGAGACGTGAACGAGCTCGTCGGGGAGCACTCTCAGGAACTGACGACCGAGGAATTACAAGAGTTACAGTCGCAGCAGCATTCGGGGTTCTGCAAGAAATTGGTTTTGAGGAAGAGCCAGAGGTGGAGGAGGTTATCTCTACAAGTGAGATAAAAGAGATCTTGGGAATGTGGGAGAGAGTTTCACAGTTCGTGGAAAAGAAACACCCCGAAAAAGTTGCAACGGGTCGTGCATCGGAGCTATTTAATGACACTTGCCTAACTCATTTCCGCAGCATTCTGAAAGGGAGGAAGAAACAAACCTCCTTGGACAATTTTTTTTTTAATCCGGCGAAAAAGGCAAAGACCAGTGAAGAGAAAAGCAGTGACTAAAATTAAGCATACAGTAGCATTTAAGTTGTGTGTAAGTTGCATTTAAGTGACCAAAATACAAATATGTATGTACACTTTATAAAACCATTTTGTTTTGCTTTACATTCTCTTTTATTATATTTTTATACTATATTTGTCATTTATAAATACATTTTTCTTATTCAAAAACACGTAACAAAAACAATTGGGGGTAGCATTTTTGGGGCTGGAACGGATTAATGGCATTTCAATTAATTTCAATGGGGAAAATTGCTTTGAGATACGAGCAAATTGACATACGAGCAAGGTTACGGAACGAATTAAACTCGTATCTCGAGGTATCACTGTAATATAAAAATATGTTTTTGAATAAGAACATGAAACAACAATGGACAAATATAAACAAGATGTTGGGAAAAAGGGATAAGAATAGAAAAAATCAAATAAAATTAAAGATAGATAATAAAGAAGTTACTGATAAAGGAGAATTGGTGGAGGAATTTAATATATGGTTTACTAATAAAAGCGGAAAATATGATAAAAATGAGCAAAGGCAAGTAAAATATGATTTGAATAATATCGGAGGTCAAATAATAAATAGTATGTATTTTGGTGAAATTGCTTTATTGGAAATAGAAACAGAGATTAAAATAATAAAAGAAAATAAATCAGCAGAATAAAATGACTTACAGCCAAAAATAATTGAACAACGTAAAGATGAACGTAAATATGCAGCAATATCAAATAAAATGAAAATTGCTAAAGTGATCCCTATTTATAAGAAAGGGAAAAAATTATATCAACAATTTTAGATCAATACCTATACCATCGATTTTTGCTAAACTACTGGAAAAATTATATAAAATCGATTAATTGATTATTTGGAAAAAATAAGATTCTATCTCAAAATCAATTTGGCTTCCTAAAAGGAAAATCGACAGGTGACATATTGTTAAAAACTATCGTAAAAATTCAAAATAAAATAGAAGAAAAGGAATATGTAATGGGACTGTTCGATCTCTCTAAGGTATTTGATGTTTTGGACAGAGAAAGATCATTAAAAAAAATGAAGAACTGTGGAATACGAGGTACGGTGTTAAAATTATTTGATAGTTATTTGACTGATGGGTATCAAGTGGTTAATATCGGAAAGATTAATTCTAAACAAATTAAAAAATTTTATGGGGTGCCGCAGGTCCCCATCCTCGGTCCATTACATTTTTTAATTTATATTAATGATACCACTATGGAAGTTAAGGAGGTGGACACATATATATGCGGATGGCACGAGTCTATTAATTAGTGTTGAAGCCTTAGAGGGATTATTTAAAAAATCTGAGGAAAAACTAGGCATTCTATATGATTGCTTTATTAAAAAACAATTATTTGTCAATACAAACAAAACAAAATACATATTTAAACATACAAATATAGGGATACATGGGATTGAGAACTATAAATTAAGTATATTCTAAAGAATGATGAAGTTAAACGAATAGGGAAATGGAAATTTTTGTGGGTGTTAATTGATGACAAATTGAATTGGAACAAACGCATAAAAACAATATATAAAAAATGTATGGAGGAGCAGGAACTATATCCAGACTCATGGACAAAATACCAGTGGATATCTCAATAAACCTTTATTATGCATTAGTAAACAGTCATTAAATATATGTAAATTGTGTTTGGGGAAATATGGGAACTAGTAAAAATAAGATAGTACAGTCAATTATGGATAGAGCACTTACAATTACAACAAATATATCAAATCAGCAAAGAGAAGAAATAAAAAATATAGAACACTTAATGCTGTTGAAATGCATGAATAAAATATTTTGAAAATAATATATGAACAAAAGCAAATGGTTAAACATACTAATACAATAATTTGAAAAGAAAGAGTAAATGTTAAAACTATAAGACCAATGGGGAAATATGAACCTATTAAAATAAGGACTAGAATGGAAGAAAAAAACATAAATTTTTATGGTATTATATACTGGAACCGGCGGCCGGAGTCATTGCAAAATTGCAGAAATATTTTTAGATTTAAATCTCTTGTAAACCACACATTTTAACTAGAACAAATTAACTACAGGCGAACCTTGGGAATACAGGAGTTAACGTATGTTTTTCGGTATCTCCTACCATGCCACACATGTCTCCAGTGGGTCACCCTTTATAAATGTTGAACGAAATTCATTGAGAGCGATTGTATGAGCATTATATAACAATTGGTTTCAACAAGGAGAAGCCAGGAGTGGTTTAACACCTAAAAACATTAGCCCTCCCTAGAATGTTCGGCGGCCACCCTTCCCAATTCTGCCCCTTGCCCACGAATATAATCTAATATAATCGAATCTAATCCCTGTGATATCGAAAATTGTAAATGAATGCTCTGTATTGAGCACTAGGCTGTGGGCTATTGCCCCATAGAACTTGAAGTTAGTTATGTTAATGATTGTAGCTCTTATTCACTACTTCAGTCGCATTGTATATACTTCTTTAGTCACATTGTATCTACTAGAGTAATCGCATTGTATCTACTACTATAATTGCATTGTATCTACTATTTTAGTCGCAGTTTATCTACTTCATTAGTCGCAGTATGTCTACTATTTTAGTCGTATTGTATCGACTACTTTAGTCGCATTGTATCTACTTCTTTAGTCGCATTGTATCTACTACCGTGATCGCAGTGTATCTACTACAGTGATTGCAGTGTATGCCACTTTCGTTGCATTATATCTACTACTTTAGTTGCATTGTATCTACTACTGTAATTGCATTATATCTACTATTTTAGTAGCAGTTTATCTACTTCATTGGTCGCAGTTTATCTACTTCATTAGTCGCATTATATCTATTTCATTAGTCGCATTATATCTACTACATTAGTCATATTGTATCGACTACCCATTGTACACACTTGTACACATTGTACACATTATACACTTCTTTAGTCGAATTGTGTCTACTACAGTAATCGCAGTGTATCTACTACATTTAGTCGCATTTTATCAACTATTTTAGTAGCAATTATTCGCTAAGAGCCGCAATATCAGCTCAATAACTTTTGAAGATAAGATCTAGTGTTTAGTAAGATACCGAGATGTTCACAGAAGCGTAAAAGCAACAAAACATATTCACAGATCGATGGTTCCATTTTGTGATTCGCAATTTTCTAATCATTCCAATACACGTGTCCACGTGTTTCTCACATTGTTTTGTACACATTATCTTTTAGCTTTATACAATGGGGCTGCGTCAACTTCTTTTCCTCGTCGAATTTGATTAGGCTTACGAAGGAAACCCACAGTGAGTGCCCCGCCGATTTTGATGAAATGTTTTGATGGAAGTAGAGCCAAAATAGGTGAAATACGTGTCTGGGCATTCGTGCTTATTTTCGGAGATATTGATTTTTAATGATTTAAAGATTTTTCATTCTATATATGAGCTTAAAATACGACATCCTCCGCAAGCCAATCGGTAGCTTAGTTGGTAAGTTACCGGCCTAGCGCTTCGTGTTTTTGCGTTCGATGCCCGCGGAAATCGATCACTTTTTTTTATATGCATCCTTTTTATATATTTATGTATTTTTATTAATAAAAATACTTTGCTTACAATCGAATTTTGCTCATAAACTTACTTTAATAAAATTCATATTTACATATTTAATTCTGTGATACTATTTTTCGCAGTTATAATTTTTACACGAATTTTAATATTTTATTGAAGAGTTGTAAAGGTACAAAAAGTTTAGGAGTTAGCTGTAAGTTTTTATGTGAATATACCTTTTATAAAATTTGCGTACTCATTGTCAACCTGTGAAGGGATGAAATTACACCAATAACGCAGTTTTGTTTTATTTAAGGATGGAAAGATTTTTTCTGAAAACTTTTAACAATTCCATTAAATAAAAAAGAAAACTGCGTTAATTCGTCTTATTTTATCATTATTAGCCTTTGCAGTCATCCTCTATTAACATCTGTTATGCCTAATATTTTTTTAAATATATTTATCTATTGAAAAATGTATTTTTAGTATGTAATATTTTATTTTATAACATATAAGCATCATTTTGTTTTATAACATATAAACATAATTTTATTTTATAACATATAAACATTTTATGTGCATCTCATTTATGTGCATTTTATTTATATAGAAACATTTTATTTTATAAAATGCAATCAATTTTATTTTAAAACTGACTAACGTGAACATATTTTTTGTGTAACTCTATTGGAGGTGTCGGAATTGTATACTGGTACACGGTTATGGACGATAATTATCATAAAAACATAAAAAAATTCTACAATGTGAGCATTTTATAAATGAATTGTTCGAACAACTGATTTTCTTTGTCTAATATCATCTGGAAAACAAATACCATCTACATTTTCAAAAACGCTTCTTTCGTTTGTTAACTTTGCAACAAACCAAGAGTACTGTAATGTATTCTTAAAAGTTGGCGCCGAAAGTTGATTGTGAATAAGTGAATGGATCTTCAAAGCATCTATCTGCTCGCGTGTTTAAATGACTATTTTCTTGTAAGATTTCAACACAATTTTGTAACCTTTTAATGAAATTTTTTACTTAACGGAAGAAGTACACATCACGAGGTTGACAGTATGGGGTACAATGAGGTGGAATTACTTCAACAGTAGAAGAAGAGGTGCCGTCGTCATTTGTAAAAACATTATTAAAGTGTGCTGGATCTACTTAACTACATAACAGGCTGGATGGCTACACCAAAACTTTTTCTATACTTTTCAACTTTTTAATAATCAACAATTAAAATTCGAGTAGAAATTATCACTGCCAATAAGCATACAATTAACATAACTACATAAATATGAATTTTATTAAAGTAAGTTTATGAACAAAATCCGATTGTAAGCAAAGTATTTTTACTAATAAAAATACATAAATAAATATGTAAAAAGGATACATATTAAAAAAAGAAAAGTGACCGATTTCCGCGGGCATCGCGAAACACCGCGGGCAAGCAAAAACGCGAAGCGCTAAGCCGGTAACTTACAAATAGGCTACCGACTAGCTTGCGGAGGATGTCGTATTTTAAGCTCATATATCGGATGCAAAATCTTTAAAAATCCATGTCTCTGGAAATTAGCCGCATTGGCACGAATGCCGAGACACGTATTTCCTTATTTTGGCTCTACTTTCATCAAAAAAAATTTCATCCAAATCGGGGGACACTCACTGTGGGTTCCCCCTGTTAGATTATTTTTCGGATTTCACCCACGTTGAGCTGCCACGTGTTTATCTCTCTTAAAAATCAAAGCATGGCGCTAAAACCGAACCAACCGTGGATGTTTAGTTATTTTATTGATGTACCTCCACGTTACGACTTCGAATGAGTTTATTTTGAAAAAAATAAAAATTAAATATATAATTAAATATAATATAATATACGCCTGAAATTAAATATAATATAAATATAAATAAATTTGAAATTAAATATACATAATATAATAAAATTAAAATTAAATAATATAATTGCAAATAAATTTGAAATTAAATATAATATAATATAATAAATTTGGAAATTAAATATAATATAATATAATAAATTTAAAATTAAATATAATATAATATAATAAATTTGTACCAAATATAAATACAAGAAATAAAATTGAAAATTAAATATATTATAATATAATAAATTTAAAATTAAATATAATATAATATAATAAATTTAAAATTAAATATAATAATTACAACAAATTTAAAATTAAATATAATATAATATATACCAACCAAAAATAAATATAATATAATATAATATAATATAATAAATTTTAAAATTAAATATAATATAATACAAATTTAAAATTAAACATAATATAATATAATAAAATTTAAACAAAATATATAATATACAAAATTTAAAATTAAATATATTATAAAACAAATTAAAAATCGTGTCTAAATTTTTAAATAGGAAAACAATGGAAAAAATGATTGCTAAAAAAAAATTACATGTTAGGGCAAAAGAAATTATGGGGGTTGGAGATAACAAAGATGTTCATTTATGTAGATAAATACAAATGAACATCTTTGTAAATATAGAAAAAAAATTGTTCAATGAGGCGTGGAAAAGGAAAAAAGAATTTTATTGAATTGGAGATTTATTTGGAAAATGAATGGGAGAATAAGAATGAGGAGAAACGAATTCAGTGAGGCAATAGCAATCGACAGATATGCAGACTTAGATAATATAATTTGACGAGGTGAAAAGGCGGTAAATAGAGCTGGAAAGAACAGACAGCTTATTTTGTATTGGGATATTTATGATAGATATGAGAAAAATAACATTGAAATTATAGGTACTGGTGATAATAATAATATTAATAACACATTAAATAATTTCAACTGTTTAAAAAATGATAAATCAAAAAGATTTGACATAATATTAGATAACACTAATAAGTGTCCTCAGCATAAGGAAATGAAATGTAGAACAAGTGAAATCCATATAGAAAATGGAAGTGCTCACAGAAATATTGTAAATAATTAATTTTTTGTAAAAAATGCACACGATGAGAATTTTAAACAAAATGCATCCAATGGATGTATCAAAGAAAATATGAACAAGTAAATTAAAGTAGATAGAGATGATGGAAATATTGTATTGGTGAATGATGTGGGGCAAACTAGATCTATTGGATTATACCTAAATGCCAGAAGTATTCGAAATAAAATGGACGATATTGAATTATTGTTAGAAAATAAAAGCTGCAATATTAAGATAATGACAATAATGGAAACAGGGGTGAAAGAATATAATAATATTGAATTCGAGGGATATTGCAGTTATCACTTAATGAGAAATGGGAAAAAGGGAGGGTGGAGTCTCAATCTATGTAAAATATATTTTGGAAGAATTTGAAAAATGGGATGAGATAACAATAATGTCAGAATATTTTGAAATAATAGGAATAAGAAGGAATAAACTTAAATAATTGTATTATATATACCCCCAAAGGGTATAATACTTATATTTATTGATAAAATGAACGAAATTCTAGAAAACAATTGCAATGACAAATCAATAATATTGGGTGATTTTAATATTGATGTTTCTAAGGATACTCCAGATAGTAAACTGTTGTTGAACATTATTAATGCAACGGGATTTCAAAATATGTTACGTGATTATACAAGAATAAACCCCGACACAGCAACAGCAATATACCTCTGTGTAACTAATCTAAATGGAATCTCAGTAAAAACGATTGATTTTTCAACTTAGTGACCACAGACAAACATACTTGGAAATAAAATCTGAGGGAAAATTATATGCAAAGCATATGATTAAAATTAAAAACTTTAGTGCAAAAAATGGAGGAATTTTAAAACTGAAATGAGTCAGATAGATTTGGTATTGGAATTGAGGAATAAACAAGAGACGTGGAATTTTTATAAACAAAATAACTGACTTATTTAACAAAAGTTTTAAATGGAAGGAGACAAAAAGTAGGGTAGATATAAAGGGTTGTATAGGAAGGGACATGAAAACCAAAATAAAACAAAAAAAAACAAGTTATATAGTAGATTTGTAAGAAAACGAAATATAAATTACTTGCAAAGATAAAGAAAGCTAAGAAATCAAATTAATATACTATTCAGGCAAAAGAAAAAGGCATATTTTGAAAGTCGTTTTAAGTTTACAGATAGTAAGAAGAAATGGAAAATAATAAATAAGATGATGGGAAAAATCAAGGAAAAAAAATAATTCAATAATAGTGGTTAAAACACTCTGGGCTCAACGAGGAGACATTAGTTGGAAACGAGGACGGGGACAACATCTCTTTTTCTCCCATACTAAAACAGCTCTAGATTGAGCTTAAACATGGGTATCAAAATTATTTGTCATAACATTTGTTGTCTGTCCAAACTGTGTCCTAATTTCATCACTCTTCAACCAGTCGAGATACGTTGGCTAAGTTTCAGAAAAAAGCGCCAAGGTTATTGATGGCAAATGTTATCGGCGTTTGTTGACTGATGTAACTTGAAAACTTATGTCGATGTTCATAAATTTCTGTTGAAAGATAAGGACAGTTTTTGCAGCCTACAAACTCTTTACCTCTTGATACATAATCACGAGGGTTTGCAATATCAAATTAGTTATTTTTGCCAATTTCTGGGATCTAGTGCATTATGATTTGAATACAGTAAAGCTCCTCTTGATTGGCGAATTAAGTTCGCTGCCTTCATCGAAGAACGAAAATCTCCAAAAGCAGAACTTACTTTTACGTGCACTAGCATGTATTACGTAAATGTTTAATGTATTTATATTTTTATATATTAAGTGTGATAAAGAGCTAGGCATAAATACACGGCGCAAAAGTAGTACGACTATATAAAATACACATTAGTCAGTGGCGCGTTGAAAGCGCTGAATGATAAAATTGAAATCCCAAACGCTTTCTCATCGCTATTAACCATTACTTATACTTAAGAAAACCAGAGGCAAGAAAATCTATAGCAATAAATTTATCTTTTGAGTTATACTTCTCATTTTCAACTGTAGTCTGCAAGTATTTATTTATTGCGCATAAATTTTGGGAAGGGCCACGTACCCTAGTATTACTTGGAGGAGCGAAGAAACCTACCCCTTTATACCCTATGTATGATCTCACCTTGATTGGCACAGAATGACCATTGCTGTCTTTGCGCTAGAAAACCACAATCAATGAAACCAAACCTGCTCCCCCCCTCGTTAAAGTTGACGTATTTAATTGAGGCACGGGAAGTTCTTAAATAGCGCATGTTCTTATAACGCGAATACCCAGTAACGCAATTAATGGATTGTGAATATCTTAAGGTATTATTACCCTCCGCAGGGATAACACAATTGCCAAATAATTGCCATGGGTGTCGAAATTATTGACTATAATAAATTCCCCACGGAAAATCACAAAAACTCGCCCCAGTGGCTTTGTGTGCCGACCGTTATTTGGCAATTGTGTCTGCTCTGTGAAGGGTGGCAATACCTTACAACCTAACATACGGGAAAAGGAACCGTCGTTCCCGTCCTTGATGGCCTAGTGGTTAAGACGCTCCGAGTTCAACGGAAAGACCCTGGTGCAACTTTAGGCCAGAGACGACGTCTCTTTTTTTTTTCTCCCATGCCTAGAAACTTTAACTCAAACATAGGTTCCGACATTATGAACTTTAATTTTGCATATTCTAGAACAGGGGTCAACGACCTGTTGGAGGTGTTGTGCCAAAGTAATATTGAATGTTTCTTCTGTATCTCAGGCTACACTCACGCAAATTGTGAAAGTTTACTTTACTAACTATTAATGAAAATTAACAGATTAGTTAATTAAGAGCATATAATTAATTATTAGTAATTTAAAAAGTTGCAAATTAAAAATTAAGCACTTTAGAGAATGAAAAACTCTCGGTCAGGGAAGGGATCCTTTACAACGAGTTTCACTTTAAAATCAGCTCGTCGTCTAAAGCAGTTTGCGTGCTCAGTGTGGCACACTTACTATAGGTTGCCGTCAACCCCTGTTCTAGAAGACTACAAGCGCTAGAAATTTGTTTACAGCATTAGTTTCATAAGTACGTGTCCGCATATTATATATCATTTCAATCACTAGCTATGCAACTTTTCAAGATCAAGAAATTCTAGTTGAATTTATAGAAAAGTGTTACAGAAAAATGACATTATGTGTGAGAGTGGGAATTTAATGTGAAGACTTAAGTTCATACTTTCATTGTCTGTCCTTGTGAGCATATATTTAACAATGTACCCAAGATCCTTCCGTATATTTTTGAATAACAAAGTCCCTTGAATCACAACCTTTATCATTTGCATGTGACTGTATTCCCTGTAGCCATGTAGACTAAACAAGGAAATAGGGATCCCAAAGGCTGGAGTCATAATTTTTATAGAGCAGAAGATGTACAGATGTTATGTTGAATTACAATCCAATTAGGGATATGCAAATATGGAAATTTACGCGAGTTTCTGGCCTAGCCCTGAAAACAACATAACGTGTTAACTTAATACAGGCCTCTATAAAAGTGCCGTATTAAGGTTTCTACAGACCCTGGGCCGGAAGTATATAATCAGTAGGGGCGGACACAGATTTTCGTTTCGGAGCTGGGTCAAGGACAGAATTTGCCATGGTCTTGGAATAACACCCTTCATTTATCATGAAAGTTGGAATTTTTTACAGTGGAAAAACATATTTTTTGGGGGTCATAACTAACCTGATCATCCCGTCTTTAGGTAGTCTGGTCCGTTGTCCCCAAGCACAGATTCAGGGAGCCGAAATGACCCGCTTTCAGAAAAATAGAAACCCTAATATCACGGCGATGTAGGCATGCGTACGTTATGTAAGTGAGTCAGAAGCTTGCTAGCTAGCGCATATTTTTTGACGACTGATTGGTTTTTTTTACTAGCGTATGTTAGTTCAGTCAATTTACATTTTTTTTACGTGACCCCTCCATTTTAAGAATGCCCAAACGCAAGTGCACTTTCAGTGTTGACTTACAAATAAAGTAGCTGTTTATAAAGAATCGAAATTTTAGAATTTCAAGATCAACCAGGCGAAACATTAGATGTTATTGTCAATTATCTAATGATGGTATTGACAGAAAATGAAAGAATAGAAATATTTGATTGAGCAAATTTAACCAAAATACCTATGTGAGAAAAATTCGAAGTGTAGTAGAAGTATTGATTGAAAAGGGATTTATTAATTGTGACCAAGTTATCAGAAGTATTAGTTGAGTATTCACTTATAACTACATTACACCGCAGGAATTGACAGAATGGAACACTGGGAATGTTTCAACTGAAAGTCATTATGTGGAATTGTTCAGACACTTTCACACCAATAATTTGAATCATTCGAACTTTCGTATAATTATTGAATATATCTCATGCCTGCCAGGCACTAATGCACCAGTAGAAAGGGTCTTTTTCTCTTACAAATAAGTTATGGATGAGCGAAAAAACACAGTTACTAGTCGCAGTTTCTAAAGCAATGGTAATTATTAAAGTAAATTTTAAGAAATCATGCCAAGAAATTTATTCTTATTTAAAATCAAATCCAAATATTCTTAAACAAATTTGTTCTTCAGAAAAATATAAGACCATGTAAATTATTTATTTTCACACATTCATTCTTGTTCTTTTCATCAATAAATAAAAACTATGAAGAACTATGCAGTTTTGTTTTAATAACATACTACTATTACCTAAAAATCAGTAGATGTCCCGTTTATTTTTTTCTTCAAAACGGGACATACGTCACATGGCTCCTTTTGAGGGAAAAAATAAATAGTTATGTTAGTCATGACCCCCATGTCCGCCCTTGATAATGAGTCTTCTTGAGAATTTAAACATAGGCGTAGCCGGGGGCGGTCCTGGGGTTGTAACCCCCATCGCAATGAAATTTTGTATATTTAACATAGGAATAAGCCCTCCCATTAAGCCTATAACCCTCCCCTTATGAACTTTCTGCCTACGCCTAAGAATGTAATCTTCTCGATATTCGATCATTCGGTTTTCTTTGAAGTTCAACATCTTCGGTGTCCAAGTTTATCAAAAATGAAAATTTCTTAGATGTTTGTCAATAAAAAAAAAGATTAAAATAACACTTAAACTTTAAAAAAAAAGAGAGAAGATCACATCGAGGTCTCTGTGAGGCCCCAAAAATGGGAAACACTAGCTCCGAGCCTATTTGACCCATTCGTAAACCCCGTCATAAAAGGACCCCTACGGGGCCCAAAATCGTGAAGCTATAGACTAGAGCCTATATATATATATATATCCTGTACATCAAGGGCGGATTCAGAAATTCTTTAACGGGGAGCTTTGTTTCTATTTTCAGCCAAGTGTACAGTGCTTTCATTTCATTTTCTATAATATAATCCGGGCTCAAGGGGCGTGATTGCCCCTTCGCCCCACCTTGCATCCGAGAGTGCTGTACTTAAATCCAGCACTGCCGGTCCCGTTATAACTGATCCTCTCTATTTCGAAGGTTCCGAAGAAAGCCGCAGATCAAACAACAATGTCAAACAATCAACGTTTATTGGCGTAGTGATACCGACGCCGATGGTATGGCGTGATTAGATGGTGAAACGTTCGAAAGAAAATAAATATTTCTGCCTTCGGTGGGGCCTGAACCCACGACCTTCCACTTGCCGGGCGGAGGCTCTACCCACTGAGCTACGAAGGACAATATATAATCTCTTTACGAACGTATATATATTGTTGCCAGTTATTTCGCAGAATGGTGTAGTACATAGACTACTATTTAAACCAAATTGCAAAGAGACTGGTATTAAATTGATCGAAATGCCCGTTGCAGCATATGTATTTATTTTATATAAATCGAACACTACGCAGATTAAATCAAACAACAATGTCAATCAATCAACGTTTATTGGCGTAGTGATACCAACGCCGATGGTATGGCGTGATTAGATGGTGAAACGTTCGAAAGAAAATAAATATTTCTGCCTTCGGTGGGACCTGAACCCACGACCTTCCACTTGCCGGGCGGAGGCTCTACCCACTGAGCTACGAAGGATTCGTTCGATTTATATAAAATAAATACATACATGTATGCTGCAACGTGCATTTCGATCAATTTAATACCAGTCTCTTTGCAATTTGGTTTAAATAGTAGTCCATGTACTACACCATTCTGCGAAATAACTGGCAACAATATATATACGTTCGTAAAGAGATTATATATTGTCCTTCGTAGCTCAGTGGGTAGAGCCTCCGCCCAGCAAGTGGAAGGTCGTGGGTTCAGGTCCCACCGAACGCAGAAATATTTATTTTCTTTCGAACGTTTCACCATCTAATCACGCCATAACATCGGCGCTGGTATCACTACGCCAATAAACGTTGATTGATATTGTTGTTTGATTTAATCTGCGTAGTGTTCGATTTATATAAAATAAATACAAAGCGGCAGATGTTTTCGGCCGTAGTTTTTTAAACAGTGGGACGACATTTCAATCAAGCCTGTCGCCAGGATAAAGGGGCAAGGCAAAGGGCATAGAGTGCACCCGGGGATCGTTTTATGTATATATAAATAGCTCAATGGGGCAACTGCGACTATGCCCCTGCTGGCCCCGGCTTGGCTAATGGCCTGATTTTAATGATTCACCGCCTTCCTTGCTTAAGTAATATTTATGTCATTTTATAATCGTTTAATTCATTTAGATGTTTTCGTTATAATTGATAATGGGTGGAAAGAGTAGTGGTGCAAAGTGGAGAGGCTGTGGAGTCTATTAAAAATGTTGGTGAGTCCTCGAGTAGGTATGCCAGAGTGAAGCGCTTTTTGCAAAATGATTTTGATTTCTTCGTCGAACACTTGTCTATTGCTGCATATTGCATATTCCTACGTACGTATGAAAATATAGCTACTTCTTTGTGTGATTTAGGTTGTGAAGGCTTGTACAATGGGAAAGATGGTGACTCAGTGGGTTTGTGAAACACGAAAAAATTCAAGCAGGAAGTAGATCTAGAGATAAGTAAGCCTAAAAACGGAATAGACTGGTTTTGATCCTCTGTTTGAGTGGTGAATTTTACAGTAGGGTAAAAATTGCTGAGTTGGTCAAGTATACTAGGAATATTAATAAGAATGCTATTGTATATGAATAATACATCGTCTACATATCTTATGCAACTGAGGTCATTTGCGTGAGGAGATAGGATAACATTTTCCATATTTGTTAAGACATATTCCGCTATGTCACCAAACACTGGAGATCCCATGGGGACTCCAGCGATTTGCCTGTAAGTTTTCCCATTGAATTGGAAAAAGTTGTTTGTGACAAGGAAGAGTGCAGAGATGATGGATCTAATCTCTTCAGTTGTATATTTTTGGGATCGGTTAAAGCTTTTTGTATGATGTCTAATGGCGATCAACTGGTGTATTGGGGTATAGGCTATCGGCGTCTAACGTCAAATAACAACATTACGTTATCTAGTGCTTGAAGAGGTGATGTAATGGAACAAAGGTTACTCTGGAAATTTTCTTTTGGGATTTTTGATAGTGCCTTCTCTAAGTAGAATGTCGGGGCATATCTTTTAGAAACAAGTGACCGGAAGGTGGAGGGGGGGGTGAATTCAAAGGCTTGTGGATTTTAACAGCGAAGAAAATCCTAGGCATGCCGTAGTGCCTGGGAGGTTTTAAAGCATGTTTCAACGGTGCGTAAATTGAGGGGAGATTTTTCAATTCAGCCATAGTTCGGATAAGCTTGGGTAAGGGGTTTTTGTAGACAAGCGTACATGAAAATGATGCAATGGTAGTGTCTGCCGGGTTTATGAAATCATTGTTGTTCATTATGACAATTTCATTTGTTTTATCCGCCTTAAGGAAACGTAAGTTGGGGTTGTTCTTCAACGTTCTAATTGCTTTTAATGCTTGATTATCATCGTTGGATGGTCTTTTGTGCGTATATTTCATAGTGGCACGAGTAACTGCCAGCACGTTGCCTCTTGCTGATGTTGGGAAGAAATGAAATGTCATGTTCTGCCTGTTGTACAATGTCTTTGAAAGATAGTTTTGGAGTAGGGTACAGAAAGGATGGTCCTTTAGCTGACTCTCCCTTCTCCACATCTGACAGGGAGTAACGTGAGTTAGAAAATCATATCCACTAGGGTGACTTCGTTGAACATCAGTTTTTTGCGTACCCCGTTGTGGAAGTAAAGCGGACAGTTTTTTGTTGAGGTTGTGTCTGTGTGCAACATTTTGATGTCGTACACTTGCAGATGAGTTTGAGTCAATTCTTTGGAAAGAGTCGTAATTTAAAGGAAGCTTCAGGTGGAAAGTACAGAGTTCTTCTTCAACACGACCGATTTTCGATCTCAATTGTCTGTTGAAATCACGAAGCAAAGCCGTTTGGCATTCGTGTAAAATCTTGGACACGTTTTTGGGAGCAAGGCAGATTGGTGGATACTATGACAAAATTGGGAACAACCCTGAGGTTTCTGCATTTAATAAAGAAGTTAAGACTAAGCAATTTTTTTCCTCTGATATATCGTAAACAATGAAAACGATTGATCTCCGACGACATGTTGATGAAAAGCCCGTTTTTGACGATAGAAGGGTTAAGTAAAGACAGAATACCACCGCTTGATAAAGTAATACGACAAATGTTCAAAGCAACGTAAAGCGGGTAAAAAAATGGTTTTATTAGATACATTATCCAGGCTTTCGGTTGTTCAATTGCACAGCCATCATCAGATGCAGAATATAAATAATATCGGACATCGAAATACAAATATTTATGTTCGATATTATTTACATTCTGCATCTGATAATGGCTGTCCAACTGAACAGCCGAAAGCCTGGCTAATGTATTAAATAGAATCATTTTTTTACGCTCTTTACATTGTTTTGAACATTTGTCGTATTTATCGTAGTACGATGTAATTATAAGTGGCTATGAGGACACCACATTAAACATTATAACGTTCATAGTCTACTGATACTAACACATTTGGTTAATAATGCGTATATTTATTTTGACCACCATTTAAAAGCGTCATGAGCGTTATGGGAAATATAACGTCGCACACAAAAGACCCAAACACTTTGAAAAAGTATATAAGCCTTATATGGTTTTGTTTAAAAATTTGTTTAAAATATGTTTCGTTTACCTTTTTGCCATGTAGATGGCAGCACATATCAATATTATGCTTCAAATGAGATTTGAATCCTGGCCAGTTAATACAGTAAAACATCCCAACAACGATATTCGGTAAAACGATAATTTTTCTCGGTCCGTATAATAGTGTTGTAGAGAGGTTTTACTGTATAATGAACCCTCCCTATAACAATAACTCCCTCTACAACGATAATTTTTCTCGGTCTGTATAACATTGCTGCTGTAGGAAGATTTTACTGTATAAAAATTGAGTTGGTCATGAAAAAATTGTGGTATTATCAGGGCCGTACTTAGTGGTGGCAAGTTTGGCGGCCCAACTCTCCACCCCTAAGCACGACCCTGATAATACCACACTTTTTTTTATGACCACCTCAATTTTCATATTAACTGGCCAGGATTCAGAAGCATAATATTGATATGTGCTGCCACGTACATGGCAAAAAAGTAAACGAAACATATTTTAAATAAACTTTTCAAAGAAACGTAGAAGAGGCATATCCGTATCCGAGGGATCGTATACCCGTATGAGCAGGCACGTAGTCAAAGAGAGGTCCTGCTGGTCCAGATCCCCTTCAGGAAAAAATTGAAAAAAAAAGAGCATCAGGAATATTAATGGATGAAGTGACTCCATTTATGAAAATTTTATTTTCTATAGCCGCCTTCCGTTTTATTTCAACCTCACTCCTTTTTTTTATACAAATGAGATCGTTAAATCCGTGGTTAAACCAGAAATGATCAGTGATGTGTTTCTACATAGTCATTTACATATTTGCTGCCCGAATTATCATCGGGCCCAAATCTGGTCCGGTCGCTATTGAAGCAAACGTTACTAGACAAGCTCACAAATCAATCATGGTTGCCGAAATAGCAGAGCTCCGATTGTTACGACGATCGTGGTTGGTCTGTAAGCTCGCTTCAATAGTGACTGGACAAGAACTAGGACTATTGCCTCATTGTCTCCTACTACAGAAAACTTGTGGGTGTCGTTATTATGTATTGACTTTTTTTGCAAAAACACATTACCCCACGGTTCCAAAAATGAATCTTACTTCAGTCCAGAAATTCAATTTGAAACTGTAGACATCTGTGGGCAGCTAATTCAGGAAAAAATAGTTAAAAATGTCAACAATGTAGTGTGTTTCTCTATTATTGGAGACGAAACTCTTGATGTTTCTGCCCAGGAACAGTTTTCAATATGTATCAGATATATAACGAAAACCATCCTTCACTGAGGGAAGAATTTGTAACCTTTTTCCATTAACAGCTTGATCTGGAGAGACTGTGGCTGGAAAAATTTTGGGTACGTGCAATGACTTAATGTATTAATCTAGACAAATTAACTGGTTAGGGATATGATGGGGCTTCTACAATAAGCGGATGAAAAATGGTGTTCAAACAAAAATTCTAAAATGTTATCCAAAAGAGATGTACGTTCACTGCGCAAGTCATCGTCTAAATGTAGTTCTTACTGAGTTTCTTAATGTGCATTTAATCTGAAATATCTTTGGAGTTTTAAATGAGGCAATTCAATTATTTAGACATAGACATATATCACTAGAATAATAAAAAATCGAGATTCGTGGCGTTTTGTAAAACAATGTTTGTTGAGCTTCTTCTTGAATAGTTCGAAGTTTCCAAGAGCTTGCAGAAAAGAACTGGTAATTTTTAAGCATCGCGTCGACACTTCTATCTCCCATGGAGAAAGGGAGCTTTATTGTATCTGTGCTTGTTTGTGAATACATTTTTAGCCTCACATCATCAATTTCTATATACCTCTAAAGTCCTCAGCACGAACTAGCTTCTGCGGCAAGTTCAGTGAAGATATTCTGCAAATATTAAAGAATCTTCACACTGGCGATAAAGATAAGAATGAGTTTCATAAGATCTTTCAGAAAGCTGTAGCTGTTGGTAAAACTGCTTTCGAAACTCATATTGATGTCCCGAGACAAACAAAAAAACAAACAAAACGGGACAACTGCCCACATAACTCTCCCAAGGAGTATTATAGAAGGTTTGTTTTACCAGCTGTCGATGGACTTATTGTGAGTCTTGAACAAAGATTCAATCAAAATAGAGATTTATCTGCCATCGAGATGTTGTTTCCGAAAAACTATACACCGAATAATGTAGAAATAATCAAAAAGACTGAAAGTTTACTACGAGCACAGGGTTTCTGAAACAGCACTTCAAGCAAAGTGCATCTTGTGGTGCTAAAATGGAATTCTAGAAAGAAATTTGCCTTACCATTTCGAATTATGCTTATTTTGGATGCTTGTGAAAAGAACAATTCACATTTACTATGGACATTAATTCTGTGTCTTAGCATCCTTACCAGTCTTTACATGCGAAGCTGAGAGATCATTCTCAGCACTCAAGCGAATGAAATCTTATTTAAGAAACAGGATGGGTAATGAAAGTTTAATTGGCTTAACACTGAGGTCCATACATTATCCGCTGTCTTTTAAAGCAGAGGACGTATTAAGCGTTATGGCACGAAAGGAGAAAAGAAGGTTGATATTGTAATTTTATTTTTCTCATAACTTTCAAACCTGTATAATGAATGAATGCAATGTACTCAATAATATGGCGCAATTTGCAATTAAATCCATACTAAAATGTTTTTCCCATTTATTATTCGAACCAACCAAAAAGCTGTCACTTGTGTTCATGATGAAATTGGAAGTATTTACTCCCGCTATCAGTGGCACATGCAATATCTTATTAAGGATTTTTTTGGGGCGCGACCTGATAACTTGTACTTTTCAATGCTTATTTTTTTCATTTGGTTAGTGGGGGGGAGCGACTCTATATCATACCGCTCAGCACTTCCTTGCTAATCATGAATCCTAGTCATAGGCGGTCGCAGCCGCTCAGATTAAGCGGGGCTAAAGTAATTTTGGCGCCAGTTATATCATGACTTCGCTCCCATACACCTGATGTTAATTTTTCCCTTGGAGCGGCGGTGTCGGGACCCGCGCTTGCGTAGGCAAATGAGTGGAACTCAAAATTGTGGTGAATTATCACTGTTGATGTCAAAAATGTCGAATTATTTAATCCTTCGCCATTCTATACACTCTCTGTATTTAGAGTTTTTTTCTTCAACTGTTTATACCGAAAAAAGAACACCGCACCCATGGCTCTGGTGGCAATGGACAGCACATCTTTTTCTTGGTTTTAACTGGAAGGTTGCTGGGTTGACTGCAACCAGGGGCCGTGTTCTCTTGTTGAAAAATTTAGTTCAGTGGAACTCAAAATTTTGATGATGTCCAAACAGTGGCGTAAAGGCACTTTTTGGGGCCCCCTTGTATGAAAATTAATTTTTATGTACATATATGAAAATAGATAATGATAAAAAAAATATTATCTCCACATTTATTTGCACCGAACCAACAATATATTGTTGGATTTTCAGAGGGAGGGAGATGAGGAAAGGCAAAACGTATTTCACTGAACTATATGTTTGGTTCTTCTACTGCTGGTATTGCTTTTAGGAAGTACTGCAACAAGTGTCATTTTGTTGGCACTGGCACCTTTATCTTTACTATTTATTTTTGTTGGTTACTGTAAAAATCTTTTTTTTTTTCCTTACAGTTTTTTTCAGCAAACTCCTCTACTAAAGAAGTAATGTCTATTTTCCATAGCCCGATTAATTTCCATTCTTATGACACTTAACGCGGATAGTCATTCTTGTGTCATTGAACTTTGAATATAGTTTTTTATTAATTTGAGTTTCGAAAACGATCGCTCTACACTCGCCAATGTTACGGAAAGAGTTAAAAAATTTTCAGTGCAGTTGAAACATCTGGAATACTGAGTATAGAATGTATTTTTAATAATCAAAAGCTCAGCTAAGTCTCTGATAAATTCGTTTTGCATTTTTAATATATCTGTTTTAAAGATATTTCTCATTAAAATTAATTGTTGGGGAAATTCGGAGGAAATGTCAGCAGAGAGTTCTTTAGCAAGATATTTTGCAGAACTCTGCAATTCATCGTCATTTTTTTAACAAAATTTAAAGGATACAAGCACTCAAATTTAAGTAGTATGCCTTTCATACTAATGTACCGGTTATAGATTTGAGAGACAATAATATCTACGTTTGTATAAAGTGCGTTAATTTTAAAAGATTGCTGCGGATCATTAAGACGCGAGTCTTTGCTTAATTCACCAAAACATCTTTTAGTACCAATTTGTCTTTTCTTTTGAAAACTGGCATTCGACGCTTGAAAGACTTAGATAATAAATTTGCAACGCTTACTGAAAATGTAGTTTGAAAGGCGAATAGCTTGTAGATTCATGGAAAAACGTCTAGATTGCATTTCTCCAAGGCTTGGAGACTTTGGTGTAAGATTTTAGTTTATTACAGTAGTAACAAACAACACATAAAATATTCTTCATCACCTTTATTTTTTTTTCTTATTTAACCATGACGAGGGGGGCGGTCCCCCCTCGTTCCATTGACATATAATTTTGTATTTGTATGGCATATATTTTTGTATTACAAAAGAGTTGCAGCTCTGTAAGCCCCCATCCTTTGTAAGTCAGCGGATTGATACGGAGGGGCTCTAAATGTTACAAGGGGCTTTGAAAGCTACAGAGGGGCTAAGAAAACTACAGGGGCTTAAAATTCGTTTTGATGCACTTAGTTTATTTCATAACACTAAATATCTAAGTATACGCATATCTCTGTATTTAACGAATAAATTTCTTAACGTAAATTTCACGTTGAAAATTTTTTGAGGTATACAGGATCCAGGATGTTATTACGGGGGGCTCTCACCGGAAAAATTTTTAGTTTTGGACTATTAAATAGTTTAGGTAAATGTTGTTATATTACTAGCCTTCCTTTATACTCACCAAAATATTTAATTTACGACAATGAATTAAAGCTGGGCTTTTCTTTAATTAAACTATATGGTTAAGGGTAGCCCATGTTTAAACATGACAGAATAATAAGCTAGTAAACGAGACATATACAATAACCTAGTAAACGAGACATATACAATAACCTAGTAAAGGAGACATATACAATAACCAAAAACGATAATTTACAATGTAATTAATAGAACAAGTTTAAATTTAAACTACAAAAACATCGTAATTATTTTACTTTTTTTCATAACAAGCAACTTTTTAAAAAATTTGAAGTTTATAGTGCAAAGTCGAGCCATCTTGGTTTCTTTGAAAATTTGTCAATCACTTTATTTACATCAATATGAATGTCTCTGTGGGTGTGCATTAAAAGTCTCTTCTGTCATCCGCGTTCGAAGCCAAGTTTGACGGCGCTTCAACGATAAAAAACTACGTTCTGCTGAAGCAATACTTACTGAAAACGTAGTTTGAAGGGCGAGAAACTTGTAGATTCGTGGAAAAAACGTTTGGATAGCATTTTTCCAAGGCTTAGATACTTTGGACACCAGTATAAGACTTTTGTTTATTACAGTCATAACAAATAACATAAGATATTCTTCATCGTCTTTATTTATTTCCAATTTAACATAGGAATATGTGAGTTGTAGCTCTGTAAGCCCCCCCCATTGAGTCTATAACCCCACTTATGAACTTTCTCCGTACACCTATGTTCCCAATCCATTTGTTTGGGAAAGTTTCATTTATGTACTGGCAGACACGTAAACCTCAGTGCGGTGGTGCCATTGCCGCATTTATGTATAGGTTAGTTGTTCCTGGCTCAGGGCCCCGCGATTTTAGGGCCCCTCGTGTTATTTATGTTTAGGCGTTATTTTACAAATGTCTAAGAAATTTTTAACAAACTCTGCGCCAATGGACTTGCTGAACATAAGAAGTTACTACAAAGCTTCAATTTATATAAAGTGTAATATCTGAAGCCCATTAAATGAGGTATGCCTAAGTATATAAACACGTGCTGTGGAAATTGTTCACAACGTCGCGGATTTTCACGACTACTTGCTTGTAGCAACGGAATTACTATAAATAGTTTGGTTTTCTATTCTTTCCTATGTTAAATCAAGGCTGTTCCCAAAAGGTAGGCGCTGTGTGCGCACGCACTCTCAAGGTATTTTGAAAAATACGGACTACGCGCCGCATACACTCAAGGAAGTTTTCTATTTTTTTGTTTTTGGGCAGCTTCAACGAAGTCTCTGACCTTTTATTTTCTATTTTTATTTTAAATTTTGCTTATTATGCATTGATTATTAATACTGATTATTATTTGCTAATATATATTATATTATACATTATATAATATATTGCCATTTGCTATATATTATAATATTATTATTTATATATTATATTATTATTATATAATATTTATTTATATTATTTATTGGCTATTATTATTGCTATTATATATATTATTATTATATAATATTATTATTATCATTGGTTATTATATTAGCTATTATTATATATTATACTATAGTTTATTATTATTATTGGATATGCATACTTTATATTAGTTGCTAAAGTGCTGATTGCGCTATAAATACGGTATTATTTTATTATACATTACATTATTATTATTATATACTGCATTATTATTATTATTATTATTATATGTTTCGCATTATTATTAGTATTATGAGGAAAACATCTGAACCTCCCCAAGCCTCAAAATAATATCCTGCGTACGGCCAGGTGAGGAATGAAAAACTGATGAAAGTGGCAACTGCCACCTTGAGCTTAGATGAACAGTAGACGAGCCTGTCAAATGCCAGCCAGCGAGCCGCGATGACGTCACCAGGTCCTGTAACCCCGCAATTACAACACTCTTCAATTAAGACAGCACCGCCTACTCTCAATAATTTTCTTCAAGACAGCCCTGTGTTAAATATACCTCTCATAGTAACTTCGGATAAAACGTTAGCACTTTTTATAGTAATGGTTTTATTTTAAATTGAAAAAGACATATATGTAGTGCCAGATATAACGACTTCATAACCACTTATAAGAACTATGTGGGTCCCTCCTTGTCGACGAATCACATCATTCCGTTGAAATGAAGGGAATGATTAAATGTTTTCTTCAATATGCGCGAAATTAGGGGAAGTGGCTACAGAGATCTACGCTTCCCCCCAAAAAAAAATATTAAGAAGAAAGAGCAGAAACTTGTTACGAAATTCTCCTCCAAAGTTATGAAAATAGTAAGAAATTTGAATTTATTATGGGAAGGTCACACTTGGTGAAAGAAAAACTTGTATTAAATCGTTTATCCTAGTTGTATTTCTTTGAAAGTATATCCAGTAGACGACATAACCCGAAGATTCGTCATATGATTATTGGTATCTTAAAATTCTCTTGACTTAGGCCTCATTTCAGAAAATTGCGGTCAGCTGTCAATGTTGCCGAAGATGATCTGTAGATGTTCTGAAACTAAATTAATGAATCAATCTTGCTCCTCCCCACCCCCATCTGAGATCTATGCCGCTGTTCTTTAAGGAACAATAATTGATGGTAGCGCCAGCGCAAGGCATTATATCGTTCAGGGCAACCACGTGTTTTGCCGCCACAAAATTGCCATTTTGCCGCCTCTAAAAAACTGCCGCTCAGGGCGAATGACGTCGTTCTCCTTCTTTTGGCACCGGCCCTAATTTGTGGTGTTCCATGGAAGTTTATTGAAGTTTACTTGTGTTTAACTGTCATTGTTAAATGCATAGTCAGTAGATATTTCATTGCGAAATATCGAAATAAAAAGTTCCAATGGCAAAAAATATAATACAGTCGTTCCTCGCTATTCACGGGGGTTATGTTCCACAAAGTATCCGTAAATAGCAGAAAACAAACAAAAAAATACGAAAAACTGCGAATAGCAAAACCAAAACTATATGTGTAAAGGAAGGTTACGTTCTTAAAAATTATCTTGCATATAGAATGATGTACATCACTATATATTTATATAAATCGAACACTACGCAGATTAAATCAAACAACAATATCAATCAACGTTTATTGGCGTAGTGATACCAGCGC
>QLNU02015112.1:40859-77899 GCA_006491805.2 Dysdera silvatica
GTGTGTGTGTGTGTGTGTGTGTGTGTGTGTGTGTGTGTGTGTGTGTGTGTGTGTGTGTGTGTGTGTGTGTGTGTGTGTAATTGTCCATCTAGGGTCACTAAATCTCTTAAGCCAGCCCTCACTATCGGACAGTACATTCCTCTATCTAATAAACTAAAAATGCTGACAGTACAAAAAATTCGAATAATATAACGTAATTTACATACAGCTGTACTTTCATATGTTAGTTTTTGAAATTTGGATTGTTTTTTTTTCTCAAAAGTTCCTTACACATATCGTGGATAAGACATTAATAAAAATTCGAGAAATATCCATTTTATCTATTAAATCGCTCTATAAGCGCAAAACGCGATAATGTTGATTATAATTCCTTTTTGTGTTTATAATCAATCATGAATTAAAAAAGGCATACTTACTCAAAATGCAAAGAAAGTTCTTACCTCCACAGTTTTCGGGTCGTAAACGACCACGAAAGGTTTTGTTAATATCCAGTGACTAAATATCCCTTGTTTCGCAAATAGTTTGCTTATTCCTTGTGCAAATTGAAGGAGATCTAAAATAAATTTCCATTAAAAAGTACTAAATTAATGCTCAATCGATCATAGAAAAAATTTCGTTACGAACGATCATATACACATTAAATGTACACAAAATCCTTATTCGTACCTTTTAAAACAGTAGGCTATATCTATTGTCTTCTTTTTTTTTTTTTACTCAACTAAGTAAATTACTTTTGACTGGACTCAACTTGGTCTCACTGCGGCACGCAGAATTATTTAGTCATTTTATTATTAAATTTATGGACTTGACCACAAAAATAAAGTTTATAAATTAATGTTTTACACAAATACTCGGTTTTTTTTAAACAAAACACGAACAGTGTCAACTCAACCAGAGTGCATATAAATGTCTAAATTATTTTAAGCATATAATTTTCTAAGGTGACTAATAATTTTTGACACCCATGTATGAGCTCAGACTAGAGGTTTCTTTTTTTTTTTTTTTTTTTTTTGTAAAAAAAAAAGAAAAGAGAGACCATCCCAGCTCAGAAGTGGGAATAATTTTCTAAATATGGGACTAGCATATTTGATGGTATTACTCACTTCGTTGGTAGTGTAAACTTTAATAAAGACCAGCGGAAGCACATGACTGATGTAGTGCGTAGTGTTAAGGTATAGAAAATTTATTTGCGTATATATAAGTTATTAAGGAACTATATAAATAAAATTACAATTTCTGATATAGATAAAAAATCGCTTCAACTTGTATATGGCGTTTATTACAATAGTGGATCATTACTATGAAAAAGAAGAATTCAAATGAAAATAGGCAGAGTTTAGGAGTATTATGCTTGTAAGATATTATACCCTTCACAGGGCTAACACAATTGCCAAATATGGTCAACAACTCCGGGCTCAACGAAGAGACCCTAGTTTGAATCTAGGTCGGGGACGAGGTCTCTTTTTCTCCTATAATTAAGAAGGCTTTTGTCTGAGCTAAAGCGTGGGTGTCAAAATTGTTAAGCACAGTGTATGAGCTTATATATATATATATATACGTAATTTGTCATGTCTGTTTCCAGCTTTGTAATCGTATAGTAGGTGCGCATGATGTAGGTGTTCATATCTATTGTCCATGACATGCGCTGGCGTGCTCTTTCAGCCCTAGTGGTTGCACCTATACTAGGCTGCAAAGCACTTTGGGCTGTGTTGGTTCTAGTAGCCGTACAGTTGGAGGCGCCGCTACAACCGCCGACACCTCCAAGGAGAGACTGTTGCATATTTTTCGAACGAGCTCCTCTGCTTAAAACTCGAACGCGGTTCTGATTTAAGAGCGAGACAACCGATGCTCCATTCATATTTTCATTATGGTTCATATCATCAGAGTCTGAGATAGCCTTTTTCACGTCGCTGGGTTACCGATAGTTATCCCAACGGCGTTCCGGATGCTGGCATGTCGTCAGCAGGCTACAAATCCGGTTTTAATGGCCCAATGGTATTTTTATTCATTATTAATACTTTCACCGATCAAGACATCGCGCCATGAGCGTAGTAACGCTGTTTTTATTCATTGTTACTAGTTTTCACCGAGAGATGGCACAACGAGCGTAGCAACGCTTGTTATTTTTTTTCCCCATGCTGAGGATCGAACCCTTGTCCCTAGCAAACACTTCCTGGTTAGTAGGTTTGCGCTTATACCACTGGGCCATCTCGACACATATTATGAAATATATAACATAATATGTATATATTATGATATATATAACATAATATATATATTAACAGTAATATTATAGAATTTAACGCTAATTAGATTCCAGTGGCGTAGTTTACTAGAAATTACATGACTGTAATTCCAGTGGCGTAGTTTCCAGCGCCTGCTAAAATCCGTTAGTACTTCTTTCCTTCCATCCGTCCAATATTGAAATTTTGCGCCCCTAAGAAGTTTGCGCCCGGGGCTTTCGCTCCGATGGTACTCCTTACGCAACGCCACTGATTAGTTTCAAACTAAGATGACCCCTTTAAACAACAGATAGATTCAGAATACATACATCAGAGAACAAGTCACTTACTGCAGTGGTCCAGCGGTAGAGATATTGGGGAAGCAACCCAAAATTCACTGGTTCAAATCGAGTTTGTGTGTGTGGCATGTTTTTTTATCTCTGCCTAAAACATGAATTCCAATGTAAACCACATAAAAAAGAAGAGCGTCAGAAACTTAATCGTATTTGAATATTAGGTAGTATTTAAGAAAAGGACATTATCAATGCCTCAGACCGATTTCGAACCGAGGAACATTTTATCAAATTTCGAAATTTATTTGACATTCGACGTAGTTACTTTTGCAGCACGGTAAACCATTCTCTTTTATGATCCTCATCAAACAATATCCATGGAAGTTAATATTTTTCGTAAGCTCACATTGGTTGTTATTTACTAACCATGCGGTGACTAGTGGTTGAGTTGTTACTGATTAAGAAATAATTCCAAATATTCTGCGAGAGTAGGACGCACCACCGTAAGCCACTGACATTATTTCAAATCTGTGTTATATAGTTTCCAGGTTTTCACTTTCTTTGGTATTGACAGCCCTCTCAATGCTGTTTCAAATCCATTGGTCAGATTGGTTGAACAGTGAGATCGTCTCACCCATACTAAATTCGCTCCTTCCTTATCTATTTTAGTGGTAATGAGAATAACAAAGAAGTTCGGAGAAGGAAGATCTGGATGTATGTCATCAGAAGAGAACCATTTACTTCAAACAGTAAGAAAAAGCAAACTAACAAGAGGGGAATAGGAAATCCAAGGTTAACAATACGAGCGACAGCCTTTGAGGATATTTCCGGCCTTTGTTTGACAGAAACAAAGTAAGCGTCGATGTCACGTTGTTGACCCCGAATAGAGAAACAGAGAGGAAATAATATTTGATTGATGTGGTATTTATTTCAGAAAAGAGCGTATACAATTTTGTATCACGAGAGATACATGTATATACCTGTATACAAATACAGTTGAATTCGGTTGTAATGAGAATCAAAGGACCGGAGGGTTCTCTTCGTATATATCCAATATAATTATATATATCATCGTCATCAACAACCATTTTCAATCCACTGATGGATGGAAGTCTCTCTATTTTCACTCATGCGAGTAGCATGATGAAAGAACTGCAGAGGAATCAGCTTTAAGCTCACGACGTTGGCCCAACATGTTGGTTAGCTGAACTTGTAATTTAACGAAATTTCTGAACTTCTGTCATTATAGCTGAAGTCCTACGCTAAGGCCGGACTCATTGTGTCACCTGCTTACGGAGTGATCACTACCGAGGCTGCTTCAAAACGGCACTCTGTGGAAAAACAGTATTTGTAGAAAAAGGACGACTGTGGGACCATGTATATTGTACAGTACATTAAATCAAACTCACTGAAATGGTTATAGTCGCGTTCGTTGTCACCGACATCCACTGTATATGTATAAGCAGTTTCATGCATGTGACGACTTCATACCGAAAACCTTCATTCCATAGCTAGTTTTAAACGAAATCCGACATTGTATTCATAAACCACACAAGACGAAGTTGTGGACAGAGACCAGATAAGGTAAGTTTGTAGACATACACCAGATAAGACGAGATTGTAGACATATATCAGATAAGACTAGATTGAACTGGTGGAAGATCTGACAATGACTGTATACTCTTCTAACGGAATCAATGTTGAACGCACCGTGTGACCGTGAACGTCAGTTCAGTCTGCATTACATCATAAAATTCCATCCACCTTCGAAATACCTTTTTTCCCACTACCCATTATCTGTCCTTTGATCATTCAGCATCTGACCGTCAGAGTGTGAGATAATGAAGAATCATTGTGAGTCGTTTATCGATATCAAGGAACATCTATTTGGTAACTAAAGCCTCATTCACACTTGTCACTTTCGATGTTCATCTTGGAAGAATCATCCAAAGTGATAAGTGTAGACTGTCTTTCCTTTTTGTTTCATTCAAAGTGTACATCCAAGATGGACGATGAAAAAGTTGGCCCTCTGCTGACTTTTGATGAAAGAGTCATTCCTCGAACCGACGATTCATCTAGAGGGAAGGTATAGTGAAAAACGTGAACAAACTGAGTCCGTTCGTTTACGTCGCATTCACTATTCCGTACTTCGCATCCGCCAGTCGAATCAATGTCGTTGTGTGAATGGATGAACTGGATGAAAATATGTTAACAAGGATGATTCACTTTTGGTGTATATCCAAAGTGAATAATCCAGAGTGAAACATGCAAAGTGAATCATCATTGTCTTTCATATTTTCACCCAGATTTGCGTCTTCACTGCACTGTTCTGCTCCATATCGTGTTTGAATCGTATTTGATTTTAGCTTTTATATCTGCTACGGTTAACCCAAGAATATGCATAGGTCACGGACTGAGCACCTTGAAGCTTCAAGATTCACCGCCATCTGTGTCGAAAAACCATACTCTTTGATTGTTTGTCACATCAAGAACACGACACAAAGAAGGATGGCGGAATCCTCTATGGTTCAGGAAGCTAAAGAAGAAAGGTTGTCTGATCAAAATAATAGGATTGGTGTGAGTAGCGATGAAATGTGGAAGCCTAGGGGGAATTTGTCGTTGCTTTATGTTTGTTCAGGGATTAGCGTCGAAACATACAAAGTCATTAGCATCGAAGTAAAATCATCTTTTTTTCAAGCCTGTAACATGTGGAGAAGCATTAGATCGGGTCGTGAGCATGAAGAGTGGAAACAGCACCACTCTACAACTTGTTCAAAAACTCATGATGATGATTCTTCGTCAAAAATGGAAGTTGATGGAATGGTTTCTATTTTTTAATATTCTGAAAGGCAACGGGGAGTAATGTACTACCATTGTGTTGATGACGGTGATACAAAAACTTTTAAAGAAATCGAGAAAAGTAACCCTTATTCGGATATCACCTTTCAGAAGATTGAGTGCGTCGCTCATGTGAAAAAACGAATTGATAAGCGACTGCGAAAAACAAAAATTGATAACCGAGAGCAAAAGTTGTCAGATGGTAAGAATTTAAGCAGAAAGGGGAAACTTACTGATATATTAATCGACCACTTTTCAGCTTACTATGAAAAAAGCAATTCGGGAAAAAAAAATCAGTAGCAAATATGAGGACTGCTATCTGGGCGATATTTTATCACTCAAGATCCACGGATGAAGAGCTTTTGCACAAGTTTTGCCCTAAATGACCATCTTCTTGTTGTAAATATTAAAATGATACATTGAAAAATACCGAAAATCCATTTAAGCACAAAAATCCTGTTGCAGGGCCTGTCATGGATCATATCGAACCCATTTTTCGTGATCCTTCCCATCCGGATCTGCTGGAACGGTGCCTTTGTTGTCTCATTCAGAACCCGAATGAGTCCCTCAACTCCATAATTTAGAATATTTCCCCCAAAATCTCAGAAACTGGATATTTCATGGGACAAATCGCTGCATATGAAGCAATGGCAATTTTCAATGGAGGTAACCGGGGGCATCTTGGGACCATGCTGGAATTGGTCCACGCCGTGGGGAAGTTTGCAGCTTAATTTTCTTTTGACCATGTAAACGAAGGATTGCCGAAGCTGAAAAGAAGGCTTCCGAAGCAATAATTGAGGCCCTTTAGGCTAAAAGACGCTTAACTGTAATAAAAGCAAAAAATAACTTGAAAACTGAGGGTATTGTATATAAACCAGGGCTATTTTAAACACGAGTATGTCTAGTGCTCTTAGTTTTGCGTGCGATTTTACCTTTAACATGCCATGCATGATATTTTTTTAACTGTTACTACGTACATAAATGATTGACACAAACGCAGTTACAATGTGAAAAATACACGTAAACGACGTAAAAAATACGGCATAATGCAATTACATTGCATTACGTCGTAAATAAACTCCACGCGACAGGGAAACACTAAGAAATATATACCAGGGTGCGCTACGTGGAATGCACAAATGATCCTACCAGCTCATGAACGATTAAGGAAAACAGTTATTCTTCCAGTAGCCGTCAGTCCAAGCATAGACAGCAAAGATGAAAACGATTATTACGGACAGCGATGGACAGCATGATTTTTGTGGAAAGAGGAGGTTTCACGAGACAATATCCATCGTCGTATAATGTTAGTGTGTGGAGATAAAGTACTATCAAGGCAAACTGTATTCTATTGGCTGCCCAAGTTCAACAGTGGACGACTGCAATGTAGCTGCGAATTGCAGACTATTGTCCACAGATGGTGCACCAACGCACCCAGGGATTGATTCACCACAGCCACCCGGAAACTCCCAGTCAAATGGAGGAAGTTCATGAACTTAGGCGGGAAGTATGTCTAACCAATGTAATATTCATTTGTTGTGAATAAAATAGTTTCCACCCTGTGACTGCATTTGTGTCAATCATTTCTGTATGTAGTAATGAATTAAATTTCCGTTTGGCAATTTTATTTACTGTACCAAGTAGCACAAACTGAAATTATAGTTAAGTTTTTATCTCGAAGTTTTTTAATCATAATGTTTTTATGTTCAAAATGTACGACAAATTTAAAAAATGTTTCATAGATTTGAAAAAAACATATATAATACATATTTGATCAGTAAAAGTTAAGTTTTTATCAGATAATCTCAAGTGTTTTTTATCTGTTGAGACCATAAACAGTGTAATACCAGAAATTTTTACTGTGTGAGCATGTGCGGCATAAAATGCTGAATTTTTCTTTTATTATAAAAGGACGATTCAATATTTACTAAAATATGTATTAATATGAGCATGTGGATAATTCTATTTTCTACATAGAACAGATAAAAGTATGAAGTATGAGAAACTAAGAAAAAAAACAGGAAAAGTACTTTTTTTCCGTTACTGGCATGTGAAATGTCTTTATTTGGTTCATTTCTCAACAAGAGAAAAAAAAAACCCAGTCCCCTCCTTTATCAATGAGCATTGACGAGTACGCTTTTTCCGGCATATTTGATTTGTTATAATCGCTGCAGTTGGTATTCCACAAGCACCCGTACTGGTGGTATGTTTTAAGAAACAATGCCATATGCCTGCCTTTCTATTTAAATGGCATTATCATAAAATAATTGCCAAGAAAATAGTTCAATAAACACACACAAAAAACAGGGATTTTTCATAACCACAGGGATTCGATTGGCGGGTGTGAAGTACTGAATGGTGAATACGACAGAAATAAACGGACTCCGTTTGTTTACATTTTTCACTTCGCTTTCATTCTGGATGGGTCACCGGTTCGAGGAACAAACTCTTTCATTAAAAGTTAGTACTGGGTCAAATTCTTTCATCATTCATCTTGGATGTACACTTTGGATCAAACAAAAATGGAAAACGATCAACACTCATCACTTTGGATGACTCTTCCGAGATGAACACCGAAAATGGCAACTTTAAATGTGGCTTAACGTCACGGCAGGCAGCCATCGGCACACAGCCAGTTACGAGTGATCACGTGATCGAAAACCAACGGCGCTCCACATTGCTTAACTTCAGTGATCAAATTGGAGAAGATGTTTATAATGACCGACGACCATGAGCCACATTGTGAAGAAATATAACTTCATGTTGCTGAATGACCATATTCTTTGATTACAAGGAATTTTTCCATGTGTCTCTTATCATAACCTCGTATTACCTTACAGTGCTAAACTTTCCCGCGTCTTATTTTATGAGTTTATTCTGTTGATTATAGGTTTGACTCATAGTTTTTGAACATTTTTGATGAGACACAAGGTATTCGTTTCTGTATCTCGGCTTTTATATTTTCAATGCAATGGGTTTTCAATGAATTTTAGACACAGTAGAAACTCGTTAATCCGAAAACCCGGTTAATGCGAACTTTTTTACAGTCTACTGAATGTTATTTTCAACAGAAGAAGGCTGACAAAACGTAAAAAACCAGCATAGTGTATGTTGCCAACTTGTTGAAATTTCCCATCAAGGAAGGAGAAATTTTCCGTCGTATGTTATCTGTTATACGTGCACACCAAAAGCGCACAAATATCAAACAGTTACAGCTTAGAGTAAATTCTATAGTAAAGCTTCCGATTAACCAAACTGGTCTCGGTCTCACTTAGTTCGGATTAACGATCCTACGCTATTTAGAAGTTAGAAACTTTGCGATAGACTTTTCTTTTAAGATCACAGAAAATTAATTTACGAAAAACCTTCTTACTTTTGAACATCCGAAGAATATTTGGAAGATATCAAGAATTTATTTACAGAAAAAAAGGAAAAAGCAAAAGCAAGAATGGTGAAAAGAGTGAGGGGTAACAAAGGCTAGTATCTAGTAATAATAAGAAGAAATTTATTTTACCCATATGCAATTACCTGTGATCTATCTGTTTTGATATAATTCTAACGATACAATTGATTATTGTTTTAGATCAAGAGAATATTAACATGATTAAGTTAGACATGGAGGAGAGCAGTAAGCTCGTTACAGCGCTCTCGTCCAGTTGGGTAATGTGTTTCATAAATTATAGTTTCTAGTTTTGTTGTCACGACTTAATATTATTTTATAAATTTAGTGACTTGGAGAGCAGTAGTTTTACTTTCTTTAGATCGTAATAGCAATGAATTTTTTGTTCAGATTGATGGCCCCCTTTCAGGAACTGCGATATTGAGCAGGATGAAGCATTCAGTTAACGTATGAATTACATTAAAATATATCGGTCGTAAGGGAATTCGGGCACCACAGATTTCAATTGATTAATTAATTAATGTGTTTGTGTAAATTATTTTTTTCTGTGAAATAATTTTGCCATGATGTTTGAAAGTTAGTGCTTTGCACCATTGGGATTCGAAAAATCTCCTCTGCAAGCGTTCGTTAGTTGATGAGAAGGGGATAAAAACGCGAGGGTGGAGGGGCTTATTACTTCTTGTGAATATCTCAGTTTTATCTATGGATTAAAGAACATATTTAGAAATAGTTTAAAAAGCTTTTTCGTAATTGCGATGACTGTTTATCTGAGATTTTGATATGAATGAAAAAATCTAGATGCCATGTTAACTAAGTATGCTACCTTTCACGCGATTGCTATTATGAAAGTCGTTGAAGGTTCATTTACTCTCCTCTGTAAACCATATTTGGGGAAAGATTACAATCGGTTTATATAATTACGATAACTGTAGTAGGATTATGATTACGATTTCGATTACCTAAATATCAAAATTTAGATTATGATTACGGTTACAGTCAATTTTCATTTTTCAATTACGACAACGATTTTGAATGCACATAAAAAAACATGATTACAATTGCGATTACAGATTATATTCATGACCACTTGAAAGCAATCAGAAACAATCAGTTCGATTACGGTTATAATCATGGCGATTGTGGCTATAGTCATAGCGATTATGATTACGACTACCTAAGAATTTCAGAAAATGATTACGATTATGGTTAAACAAAATTTAAAAATGTGATTGTGATTATATTGCAGATTACAATTTCTTCAAAAAGTTTGATTACAGATGTGATTACATGAAAATCTAAACGATTATAATCACTTAGTTACGATTACCCGGAGTCTGCTGTAAATGCAGGGCTGTGCTGGTTCTTCGATTAGAGTTCAAAAAATAAAATAGACTCGTAGCCTTGGGGATGGTGGGAGCGGTTGCGAATCGGTTTGAAAAGCCAGTTCCGCTGTGTCCTGCAATCTACCGCAAAAACATGTTCTCTTGCCTTTCGGGGGTAGAGTTGCCCCTTTGATCTTGGTATCTTGCATGAAAGTGGAATTGTCTTTTGTACAGAAATAGGATGCTGTTCCGCTGTGTCCTGCAATCTACCGCAAAAACATGTTCTCTTGCCGTTTCGGGGGGTAGAGTTGCCCCTTTGATCTTGGTATTTTGCATGGAAGTGGGATAGTCTTTTGTACAGAAATAGGATGCTGTTCCGCTGTGTCCTGCAATCTACCGCAAAAACATGTTCTCTTGCCATTCCGGGGGGGTAGAGTTGCCTCTTTGATCTTGGTATTTTGCATGGAAGTGGGATAGTCTTTTGTACAGAAATAGGATGCTGTTCCGCTCTGTCCTACAATCTACCGCAAAAACATGTTCTCTTGCCGTTTCGGGGGGTAGAGTTGCCCCTTTGATCTTGGTATTTTGCATGGAAGTGGGATAGTCTTTTGTACAGAAATAGGATGAGAGTTTGTACAAAAGTAAAAGCCGGAAAAGAGTGTAAATAGTGAACTGTATTTGTAAACAGTGAATTGTATTTGTAAACAGTGAACTGTAGTTGTAAAAATGAATAACAGTGAAAAGTAATGCAATGTATGCGTTCCTTTTGTGAGATTGTGTAAGCAATTGACCTAATTTTCTGGTATATATATTTTTTTAAGTATTTGACACGCTTTCTATGCCAAACGTTGGCAAGTAAGTGGGATGTAATATTATTAAAATAGTTTGTCTATACTCTCTTTTCCTTTTCTCTTTACAGAGCTCAAACTTTTTCTGCCCGTTCAAGATGATAATTTTCTGTTGATGATATTGAGAGCGCGAAAGTTCAAATTAGAAAAAGCAATAGAAAACATCGTAACTATGTGCCAAACAAACCGTGATTATCAAGATATATTCCATATTGAAAGTTTTGATCAAGTGATAAGGTTATTAACAGACAAAGTCGTTAGCGTTTTACCTTATAGAGCGGAAGATGGATCCTTAATAATTCTGATACGGTTTGGTAAGCTTCTTTATAATTTTACACTCATGGGTTTCACGAATAACAATATCTACGGTAAAATCCATGAATTTCAATATCAAGAGTCAAAATTCAATTCAAAGAGTGCATTGTTTAATATTTAAGGATATAATTTAAGCTATTCTGTTGCCTGGCTATGGTAAGATAATCTTTTTTTGTGAACAAGGTATTGTTTGGAAGAAACTAATGTTTCTGATTCGATAATGTAATGATCTACCGTCCGCAAATAATCTATGACTCTGTACGTGATTTATTGTCTGCAGATTATCTATTATTTGTAAAGAATCTAATTTATAGCAAATTTATAGTTTATGGGTTGTTCAAAATTTACAAGTAATAATCGAAAATCCACCGTCCAATTCATTAACAACGTATAGATGAAGTAATTTCACGAATGGGAAAAAAAAGAAATGAAAATCTCTAATTTATATTATTTACAATTTAAATTTCTCATAATAAGTAAAACACATCTTCAGATGATTATATATTCAAAATAATAATAATAACAGTTATTTTTGATTGATTCATTGTAACAATAAATGAAAAATTATTCTATATTTACAGGACCATTTAAATTCGGAAAAGTCAAATTTTCCAACCTACTTGGAGTTTTAGCTTTTATTGCAGTGTTATTGATGAGCAGTAACGCACGCAACCAAATTTGTGGCCTCAACGTTATAATTGACTGTAATAACACAACCGTCACCAACGTGAGATTCATCTCAATGAGACATGTCTATCTAGTGGGAAAAGGAGTTAAGGTAAACTACGTATAGTTACAATACATTAAGTTTTTAAATTTAAAAATTTCCAGCAGTTAACGATATGTATCGTCATCTCTCGTTTCAGCCACTGTTAATCGATTACAGTATGAAGGTCTTCCCTCTGAATATTTTCGATTAAGTCCAGATTGAGCTTTTGTTGCCGATTTGGTTCGGTATATCGCTAGTTTTATTGATTTATCCCATCATTTACCTTTTCCTTGAGCTGACAAGGTCCGGTGAAGCTTATTGCAAAACCTTCCCTGGTCCATCTGCTAACAAATTGCTTCCAGCAATATGGTCTATCTATTTCAATTTTGAGTTTTATATTTTCTTCGTGATAGCTTAAATCTAGGTTTGTGCCATAAATCAATCGCAGGTCTGTGTCGACTCGCTAAAGTTAAACACAGATCTTCTTCATCCGCGTTTTCCTATACCAATCGCAGCTTTTGGATACCTTTTCGAGTTAATATTCATCACGTTTCGCTGCTTCGAACAGATGGGATGCATTGAATAGATACTGTTCTCAGGTATGTGTGAACGTTTTGGATATTGCGGGGGGGCGCGAGGTCGTTTACGACGACAAACTTGTGGCGCCATCTATTGCCACAATTTCCCAATAGTTATTATAAATATTAATCAGATAAATTAATTGTTAATTAGATGTTAATTAGTTAATTAAATAGTTAAAATAAACTGAATTACAAAACAACAACCACTTGAACGATTTCAATTTTACTGATTTCGCAGAGCATCACGGTTTACATCGACAGTTTCACAAAGGCTGAAAGAAAATGTACAGGTAAAGAGACCGTATAGTTTTTCTTAATAATAAATACGCCAGGGATATCGTCAAAGCAGTATTACTGACGGTATGGTGCAGGCATCTGTTGACAGAAAATGAAATTGGAACCCAAAGTTCATTCGACTTTGCTACATTAGTGGCAATGTTTAATGATATTTTTGAAGTTAAAATTTTAATAGTATTCCTCAATAGTGGGGGCGAATTATGGATTTCTCCCCCCTCCTCCCCCTCCGAGACTGGGGGCGAAATCATTCCTGCCCCCCCCCCTGTTGGAACGTGCCTGACTGTTCTCTACCAGGACGTTGAACTTGTTTTAACAGCCATTAAAATGCAACTCAAAGCCAATACGTTGTGTTGTTTAATTTTTTTAATTACATCTCGCTTCGTGCTAATCCGTTGGCCTAAATATGTATGCTAATCAGTTTTCTGCTTTTCTTCTCCCGAAACTAAATATTTTCTTGATTTTTGGGAAGTTTTTAAAGAGAATTTTTTTCTTCAGGTACACTTTTATTTCTCAGTTTTTCAATACCTCTGCAGATTTTCAGGGATTTCTAAGAAAAGAACGATATTATCGCGAGACCTTAGATGATTTAAATAATTTTCGTTGATTTTCAAACCTTTTTGATGCTTTTTGCTTGCGAAGAACTCCAGGATATTATAAAAATAGCATGCGTGCATTATATCGCTTTGTCATGCGTTTTTGTCTAGGTGAATTTAAACTTCGTGGTTACTTTTGCATACAGTTGCAGTTGATGCTATATATATATATATATATATATATATATATATCGACTGCTGGATGAAGCTCTCTTCAAATGCTTTCCACCCAAGTCCATCCTGAGCAATTCGCTTCCATGTCACACCAACCTGTTTTCTTAGTTCATCCTCCCATCTGGTTAGAGGGCGTTTTCTAGGTCTTCGGTGGTCTCTTGGAGTTCAGTTGAGAAGTTTAGTTGTCCATCGTTGATTTTCTTACGGTTTGTTCAGCCTATCGCCATTTCAAGCTTTTTACTTTAGAAATGATGTCCTCTACTCCTGCTCCCTCTCTCACCCAAGCGTTTCTTTTTCGATCTCTCCTAGTTATGTCAACATGCCAGTATCCAGAGGGAAGGATCTTAGGGACCGGTCCCCCTCTCAAAACTAAATTTTTAATGGGACTTGGCTACGGCCTTGCATGCTGTGATTTTATCGATACATGCTGTAAAAATTTTTGAACCCCCCCTTGAAATTAAATCCTGGCTACGACCCTGTATGACAAGCACGTACCTCTCCATGCTCCTTTGGGTTATCTGTAACTTCCATATTGCTGAAATTGTTAGACTGTATGATTCATAAATGAGGACTGACAATACACATTAGTTAAAGACCTTTCTTTTTAGACATAAATGCAATTTTTCCTGAGGATAAAACTTTTTCTTCCGAATGCACTCCAGCCAAGTTTAATACGTGTGTTGAGTTCTTTCATAATGTTGCTTTCCATTGAAATCAGTTGGCCAAGGTAAATATATGAATCAGCAATTTCTAGCTCAATGTTGTCAACTTGTATTTTTGTTTTCTCTACGAAATCATTGAATGTGATTTCAGTTTCTTGTAGGTTCATCTCAAGTCCAGCTTCTTTACTTCTAGCTGAAAGCTCTTGTACCCATGACTTGGAATTCTGACGAGTCTGTTGAAAAAATAACTATGTTATCAGCAAAGCGCAGATGATTTAAATATTCACCATTTATTTTTATTCCTTTGTTATTCCAATATATCAGCTGAAACTCATTTGTGAAAGCTGAAATATAAAGTTATGGAGAAATGGTATCTCCCTGCCTCACGCCTTTACCAATTTTGGTAGTTTTGGTATCTTTATGTAACCGAACTTTTGCATTTGCATTGTCATACACACGTTTCGCTATGTCAATGTACACATCATCGACGTCTGTTGATTTTAAAGAGTTGATGACTGCTGATGTTTTAATAGAGTCAAAGACCTTCTCATAATCAATGCTATATAAAATGGAAGTTCATATTCATGTGTTCTTTCAATTACTTCTCTTAATACTTGAATATGGTCCACTCTACTGAATTCACTTCCAAACCCAACTTGTTTTCTTGGTTGAGCTGCATCTAATTTTTTCTGCAGGCAATGTGTTAGCTGTTTTGTGAAAATTTTATAAATAGCAAACTAATTGGTCAGTAATTCTTTAAATTCTCTTTATTACCTGTTTTGTGTAAAAAAAATACTGTCGCAGAATTCCTTTATTTTGGTATGTTAACGCTGTTAAGGTATTTGGTAAAGAATTTTGAAAGTATATATTCTACATTTTCTCCAGTTTCTTTTAGGATACCTAATGTAATGCTATCGTCACCAGGGGCTCTTCTTGTATTCATATTTTTTATTGCAAATGCTACTTCCCCTTTTGAGATTTTAGGAGCTGTTCCTTTGACTATTTAATTTTCTTCGTTTAATCCATTGTTTCCTGAATATAGTTTTCTTTAGAATTCTTCAACTCTTCTACGAATTTCTTCCGTATTTCTTGTTACGTTGCAATCCTTCACCTTTAATGCAATGATGTTCTTCTTCCCAAGAGACACACAACCTTTATCGACCCTAAGGCTCTTGTTATTTTCAATGGCTTTCCTTACTAGCTCACAGTTGAATTTTCTTATGTCTTCTTTCATGCTTTTGCGCAGAGTTTTACAAAGTTCTATGTACTCAATCCTGGAACTGGTATTTCGATTGTCCACCTTCATATCTCTTCGCCTTTTCATGAGCTGTTTCGTCTTCTCAGATAATTTGCTATTGTGCTTTTTACAGGTTACACCACCAATTTCATCAGCAGTTTCAACTATTGTCTTAACAATGTTTTCATTTGCTTCTGAGATATCACTTTCATCAATAAGTCCTTCCAGTGCAGAAAAGCGATTTTTTAATTCCAACTTGAATGCCTCGGTATTTACTTTCAGTTTCATTAAATCCACCCTCTTACTTACTTGTTTCCTAATGAGCTTCTGTCTTTCTAATTTAGTATTTAAGTGCACTTTACATCTCACCATTCGATGATCACTTCCAGTATTAAATCTGTTCAGTACACTGCAATCTTCAATAATTGATTTCTTGTTTGCCAGGATATAGTCAATTTCGCCTATTCCGTCATCGGGGTGCTTCAAAGTTCATATTTGTTGTGGTTTCTTCTTAAACAATGAATTCATGTGCTAAGATTTTCAGCTTCTGCAAATTCAACGAGTTGATGGCTAAGTTCATTCCTTTGCCCGTAACCGTATTTAACAACCGATGTCTCTTCTTGTTCCTGTTGTCCAATTCTTGCATTAAAATCCTTCATGATGAACTTGGTGCTTTGCTTCCTCGAATTGTGGCTCCCGGGACGACCGCCCCCTGCCCCTTAGCTACGCTACTGCACATATATATGGGCTGAAATAAGTTTATATAAGACAGGGCCATGAATAAAGTTTTACAGGAAATCTGAGAGTTACAGTAGGGGTGAGCTTAGAATTCTTTTATGTTTTAATGTATGTAATTCATATTCAATAATATTAAATATCTGCAATGCCGACATAAAATGCTATATTGACTTTAATTCATTCTTCGTACTGTAAACTCCGACAAAACTTAATGATATGGAATAATATATGTGGAATATAAAATTAATGTTCAACATAATTTATGCAAGCATGTTATTTGTAACAACTAAATCAGAATAATGCACTGTACAGTAATGAATACCTTTTTGTTATAATTTTGCATTGAAAACTTGTAGTAGTAGTAGGCCATAATTTATAATTTCCCTTGTCCTAACTGCATACTCGAGAAAAACTTAAACCTTCACAAAAAAAAAAAAATGATCCACACAAACGCTACCGTGAAAATCCGTTTTGAATGCATTTTTACGGTCAAAGAATAATCCACATTGTCTTGTGTTCAATTTTGCACAAAACCAAAAATTTTAAACAATATTCTACAATAATGTATTATTTTGAGAAAAATATTTTCTAGACAGGCTGAGTCCTTTGGCCTTAGTTTGGCTACGGTTCTGATATTAATGCATATTTACGCTAGTATTTGAGAGTTGTATATCCATATAGGAGCTGTGCATTGCTTTAATGGTGGACACGACGTCAAAAGCATTTCCTAGTTTCTAAAAGCAATGCACAAGAACAACGTGCCTTCTTACAGTTTCTTAGGCAAGCTGGAAATGAGGTATTGTGCTACAGCCACTTCTAATTGTTTATTTTCTCTATAAGAGCTAGGTGCAAGCCTGTAGTCAAGTCGAATGGTCGTCCCAATTGCCCCATCGATCTATTTATATATATAGAACAATCGCGGGTGCCCCATATCCCATATGCCCTTTGTCTTGCCCCAGTTTCCCCTTTAACCTGGCTTCAGGCCTGGCTAGGTATAATTTAATTGTCCAGATATTCTGTTTCTTATCTTGCTAAAATCTTTCCAAATAACACGGATAAGCCTAAATGGCCAATAGCTCTTGGAGACACCTTGACTCCATCCTTAGGTAGGAGTTTATTAACGTATTCAGCTTTTTTTTACACATTAGACATTTTCTCCTCTTTACGGCATTTTAAAACAGATTGGATATTGTTTTGTGTAACGTTTCGCCACCAGACTTTAGCATTTATTTTTCTGCAGGTTTTTCATTGATTTTATAGCATCCAATACTGCTGCTATTAAAAGATCAGACATTTTCGCCTTAGATAGTAATATTTTATTAATCTTTGTCTTTATATAAATCTGAGTATGTATTTCTTCTGCGTAATAACCCTACGTGCAGATTTTTGCTAGTGCGTTGTGCTTCTACTATGGCACTAATTTCCCTAGAAGTTTCAAAAATTAATTTAACGATGATTTCGTTTTTCTCCGGAGATAAGTTTTTCCGTCCATTCACACACACACAGCACAAAAGCGCTTTTTTTAAATTTTAGTTCGAACGAATCTGCATTTTGTTTAATTTTATTATATATACCGTCTTATGTACTTGCTTAGTGATGTGTTTCTGCGTCTCTAATTTGGTATTTCGACATATTTAATATATATACCCATATGATGGTCATTTCTGGATAACAAATCACGCTGTCTTCATGCATGTATATATCTATTCACTCATATATGGACCCGTCGAGTTTGAGCTCCCCCCAAAAATATTTAAAATAAATTTAAGTTTTACATGTACTGTAATAAACTATAAATGCACATAATATATACTTTCCCTCCAATTAAATTTGAAAAATTTAAGTTGCCGCATGTATTCATCCTTTTTTTCTTTATTTAGACTATCTTGCCGGCAAGGGTCAAAGGCATTCACTTTGTTAATACGCCAACTCCATTCCGGGTGATGGCCAACATTCTGAGATCTTTATTAACAGACAAACTACAACAACGCGTAAGTAAAAAAAATAGTTTAAAAAATCTCTTTTGTTTTTATCGCTTTGTAGAGTTCATTCTTTGAGTATTTGTAAAAATTTTTTTTCGTTAAGCGCGGGGAAAATAAACATATGTTCGGCTGACATTTAACATACTGTCGGAATTATTTGCAAGGCTTCCCTGAAGAAAATTATTGAGAATTTGCGGTGCTGTCTTAATTAAAGGATATTGTAATTGTGGGGTTAATGAACTTGGTGATGACATCGCGCTGCGTTGAATAGCATTTGACTGTCCATCATCTGTTCACGACCATGGCGGCAGTTGCAACTTTCATCAGTTTTTCATTACTCTCCCCGCCATTATATTTTGATATGTTATTTAGTATATTTATTATTTATTAGGTTACTATTGACTAGGTTATTTATTATTATATTTATTATTATTATACTGATTATTATTAGTAGTATATTTAGACCGGCAGGCACTGTTGAAGGTTGCAAGGCAGTCTCTGATAGAGTCATTGTTTTGAAGATGAACACAAAGCCAATTAAATGTTTTACAGGTCTACGCACCTACAGCAGATGCTAGTGAGCGGGAAGTTGAGGGATCCTACAAAGGATTAGAAAATGCGATGGAAACAACGAAATCCCATGAAATTACCATCATCAAATGGGAGATTTTAATGCCAAAGTCGGAAAAGAAGAAGAGAAACCAACACAATAGGCCCCTTTGATTCAGGAAGGAGGAAGGAAAGAAGAGACAGACCGGCAGAATTCTGCGGTAAATACAATTTTACCATTGCAAATAGTTCGAGTGAACAACCACGAAGAGGATTACACACATGGAAGGCACCAGGTGATTGTAGAAATAAATAAATTAGAAATCAAATTGATTACGACCTTATTAGTCAAAGGTTTAGAAATATAATAATGTACTTATAGTATTTTAGTATCTTGTATATTTACTAAAATGTTTGACGGCCTGGAAGGAGGCAATGATTTTTCTCAGCCCCCCCCTCCTAGAATTACTCATATGTGCGCCACTCTCTGTTCCATTTCTTCATTTGAAGATACAGTGAAACCTCCCATTTGCAAACATTCGTTGTACAGAAAAAATTGTCTGTAAAAATGGGGTGTCATTCAGAAAGGGCTGAAATATTACATTTCAATCATTTAAGTACTTCATTTCGAAACATGCAGTTTTGTGCACATAAGGTAAGTTTAAGGAGAACTAGCGAAAGCAATTTTTGAATGTATGTAATATGCTCTCGTTGGACCAATAAAAATTCCCAAATAGGTTACTATAAGGCTACTAATAGGCTACTATTAGGGACATAGTGTCAATATAAATTACATCAAACAAATCTTCGAATAGGTCAGTAAAAGTGGTTTCGTTTTTCAGCTGCGTCTCTGTTCTTCTGGAAGCACTTTTTTCGGGTCTTCTCACTCGGAATGCAAGAGTTTGACTTCATAGATAATATGCCACTATTGACGCGTTATAATTCCCGCTTTCTCCCAGAAAGTTATAACTTCCCGCTAAGTTGCTGCAGCAGTTTATTGAATGGTTTTATTCTCATTAATGCGTTAATTATAAAAAATAACGGCTTAACAATAGACGATTTGAAGATAGTTTGTTTTCGGTTAGGGTCTCACTAGCCCCACCTATTAACCAAATGCCTCGAAGTTTCTTTGAACTATCAATATTTGTAGTACTAAAAAGTTACCGGAGCTTTACACCACCAGTAGATTTCGAGCTTTACACCACCAGTAGATTTCGAGGTACATCAAAAAAAATTTGGGAAAATTAATTTTACATAAAAATGTACAAAATTAGGGGATAAGACCAATGAAAATAGAAGAAAAAAAATTCTTCATGCATTTGGCTGGAGGTGTACTCTGCAGTGACGGATCTTAATTAATCTTTTACAATATGAATAAATCTTAATTAATTTTATAATTCTTTGTTAATTAATTTTTAATTAATTAAAATCTAATATTAATTAATCCTTTGCAGTGACGAATGTTAATTAATCCTTTACAACAGTCAACCCTAGTTAATATTTTGCAGCAACCAATTTCAATTAATTCTTTTTAATATTCAGTGATAATTAATTGCTTAGAGTAGCTTCAATCTTAATTTATCGTTTACAGTAAAGAACCTTAACTGAAATTTTGCAGTCATTAATTTCCATCAATCTTTTGTAATAATGAATGCAATTAAAATGATTGTGTAACGGTAATTAATCATTTACAGTAATTAATTTTCTTGATTAATCTCTTACAGTATCATTTCCATGCGAATGCTAAAGAAGGTCTACTCAAGTACTTCTCCCCCTCCGTGCTTCCAAGAGAATATAGTGGAACATGCGAATATGACAACGAATCATTCATCAACTGGATAAAGTTACATGAACGGCGATATATGGACATTTCCACATTGGGCTTAAATCCCGAATAGCACGAAATCTCGATGAATAAATGCACATCTCGTGGTTTTTTCGGAAGCGAAGATTGGCAGTAGAATTAACCAAAGACAATTAAATTTGGAACTACGTTTCTTTGAATTCAAACTAGAGCTTTTTAACCAGAAATCATACAGTTGGGTAGCATTACCTCCTTCTGGATGGATAAAATGGTTCTTGATTGAGTCAACAACGTGGGAATCAAATTCAATTTCTTTAATGTCAAAAAAAGTGATAATTTGATTTAGTAACAATATATCATATATTATTTTTCATTATGTTACACAGACGTTGTAATTATAAATAAAAATATGTAGTAAAATGCTGAACATACGTTTAAAATATTGTGTATTGTGTGAATTGAGTATGGTCGAAGGGTTACGTTGTAAGAAAAGTAACAAATGTCGTATTTTTAAAATTCTTGTGACATTTACTTATTCTCAGTGTTTAAAAGAGGTTTTGCTATTATGTATATTTGATGAATGCCACGTTATATACTTTCGAATTATTTTATATTTTGTACACTACGTATATTTTTAATATGATTTTATAAGCATGCAAAGGCAATACAGTGTGATTTTAAATTACTTTAGGAGCCACCGTGATTTATAATTTTTAAACTGAAAATAACAATATATAACTGGTTACAGAATATGGAAATGTAACCCAAAAAGTTGCTTCATCTGTAGAGTGCTAAACGATTTCGCCATGAATGCCACCTTTAGTGTTGCATAGGATGTCTAAATGTTTTAATCAATTTTCCTTCAAGAGAGGGGAGTTATAGAGATCTTATAAATAATATCTTTAACGCATGCCTTGTAAGAAGAAACTAAGCTACTTAAAATCGGGTGACGTCATTTTATATTTCTAATAAGGGGCTCCAATCAGAAAAGATTATTGGAGGTCCCTAAATGGAGGAACCCGTATATACAACCGAGTCAACCAAAAAAAAAAGGAAAAAATAAGCAATAATCATAATATATTTCATAATTAATTTCTTCGTCCTTGTAAATAACTCAAATATCGGGGTTCCTCATAATCTACGTTTTCTATGACTTTTTTTTTTTAAATATTTGGACTTTTTAGGAAGTATCTCCCCGAAGGGATTAAATGTTACTAATCATGATGTCGGAATTTGCCGAAAGTTTGATGCAAAAAAATAACCTAAAGAAAATACAGTCAATTCCACATAATCGGGACTAGAATATTTTTGCCCAGTTATGCGATTGCCTCCAATAGGCGAATTTCCCATAAAATTAAAAACAATGAATGGTCTTTTTAATGCTATACGAGTAATATACATAATATATTTAAGAAATAATATAAACTCAGAAGAAAAAATAATAAATTAACCTTAAAAATTAAACTTTAGCGTTTTACCTCACTCGCAAGTCGAGATATGACGTCGAAGGGCGTCATGTGCATGGCATTGCTACGTGACCAAACCGACGGTACACATTAGGTAATATGTATTTGTAGTCCTGTTATACTGTGTTTGTGTATAAGATTACATCATATTAAATTATTTGAACACTTTCTTTTGTAACTATGTGTAACATAATATATATATACAAATTAAATGCAAACTTAAATTTTTGCCCTGATTAAGCGAAATGTTGTCCCAGTTAAGCGATTTAAATTACTATTAGTTTTTTGGTTTGGGTTCCGTTCCTCGAGATTGGGCCCAATTAAGCGGAATCGACTATAATCTACAGTATAATTGTAAACAGTCCAATCATTGAACTTGTGAAGAATATAATTTGTATTTTATATAATTCATAATTTGTATTTTATATAATTTCAATTTGCATTTAATATAATTTATAATTTGTATTTGATATATAATTTATAATTTATATTTTATATAATTTATAATTTGTATTTTATATAATTTATAATTTGTATTTTATATAACTGAATTTACATTTGTGATGTATAATTCGAGATGGAATTTTTTATTATATGTATGTACACATATATACGCATCTCTGATCTGTTCCACAGTGTGATGCCACTTACCTTTTTACCTTGACATCTTCTGACCATAATGAAGATGCTACTCTGAAGGTAATAAAATCAATTATAGATTGGTTTTACTAGTTGGCTGGTGCCAGGGTATTAGATCGTTTTATCTTGGAAAGAATGTGTTTGAATTTTCAGGTCAGATTCTTCACAAATATCTATTAGTCGCTTCCATTTATCATTCTTCTTTTCAGAGCGTTCAACATTTTCAAAACATTCAACATTTTCAAAACATTCAACATTTTCAAAACATTCTGCTCCATTTATTTATATAAATCGAACACTACGCAGATTAAATCAAACAACAATATTAATCAACCTTTATTGGCGTAGTGATACCAGTGCCGATGTTATGGTGTGGCTATATCGTGAAACGTTCGAAAGAAAAGAAAAGTGGAAGGTCGTGGGTTCAGAGCCCACCGAACGCAGAAACATTTCTTTTCTTTTGAACGTTTCACTATCTAGCCACGTCATAACATCGGCGCTGGTATCACTACGCCAATAAACGTTGATTTATATTGTTGTTTGATTCTTCTCTATATTGTCCTACAACGTCGCCGGTAGTGGAAGAACCTACTCTTGCATTGAAGTCTCTCAACGTGATGAGGAAAAGAGTGGTTTTGCAAAATTGAAATCATGTATAGACAATATCTTCGTAATTAGACAGTTACTTGAGAAAAATAAAGAACGTAACAAAGTGGGTACATTATGACCTTTATTGATTTGGAAAAGGCATACGATAACGTCCCACACGTAACACTTAGGAAATATTTGGAAAGTTCTAGCATTAACAGGAATATAATTCTCGCAATAGATAGTTCATACTGGCAAAGCTTTTTGCTAGAGCCAAAATAGGCGCAAAAACTTTGAAGGCTTTTCAAATTACTAAAAGGGTTTAGACAGTGCTGCTATATGTTACCCACACTTTTCAAGATATTTCTTCAGTATGCTGTTAATAATTGGGACAGGAAATGTAGAGCCATGGGAATTCAAATAGGGAATAATTTTTCACACTCACTTTTCTTTGCAGATGACCAAGTACCCTTTGCGCAAATAAGAAACGGCATAGAATATATGCTAAGAAAATGAAATGAGGAATATGACAAAGAAGGAATGAAAATCAACTTTAATAAAACTGAGAATCTTCACCTTGGGGATATTCATACAAAGGAATTGGAGGTTGGGGACAAAAAAAAAGTTGAAATTAGCTCTAAATTTAAATATTGGGGATCTATAATGGAAGAAGATGTAAGTAATTATCAGGACATTAAAAACAGAATCTGTTTTGCTAGAAAGGCAATTCGTAGTCTACACCCAGTGATTTGGAACTAAGGAATTTCCCTGAAAAATAAAAAATTAATTTTTAAAGCAATTATTGAAACTATTCTCACATATATCAGTGACACCTGGGCTATAATAAATAAATTGGAGAAAAACATTAAAGCAGTAGAGGTGGATTTTTGGCGTAGATTCTGTAGATAAACGAACAAGACAGGATAATGTGAGAAATGACACCAATTTGAGGTTAGTGGAAAAGAATAAAACCGTTGAAGAAAAGTTCCACCAAAAGGACCTTAGATAGTTTGGACACATAATGAGAATGAGCGACGAAAGATGGCCGAAAAAGTTATTGCGGTATGAGCCAGTGGGGAGAAGAAAAAATGAAGAAGACCATGTAAAACAGGGTTGGCAAGAATAAAAGAGACAATGGAAAAAAAGGAATAGTGTTGCAGACACTTGGACGAACCAAATCTAATGGAATAAATGCATTGCATGATGGAAGGCACCCCCAAATGGAGAAAGGCCCCGTAAATTAAACTGATATATGTACACATACAAACATATACAGTGGAACATACACATACAAACATATACAGTGGAACATGACAAAGTGACCACCTTGGTAAATTGACCACTTTTTATAAGAGAGAACTGGTAGGGACTTAGTCATGCCTATACCAAAGTCTGTCGTGTATAGTGACTATCTGTCTATGATGACCATTACAGCCTAGTTCCAAAGGTGGTCGCTTTAGACAGATTCTACTGTATTTAATGTTTTTGTTCCACGTATCTGTGTGTTCTGTATATTTGTTCTATAGATATGGGTGTAGATACTGTGTATACAGTGGAGCACTTGCATATATTTATGTTAATTAATTTATATACTGTAAAGAATTAATGTTATTCATCGCATAACGTGATGTTAATTATTGAGCTAACGTGATATTAAATCCATTGGAAATTTAGAAAAGAAAAATAGTTGAACGAAAAAAGGATTTGATAAATTGTTGTTGAACAATCTTTTTATTTTGAAGCTACTTTGCTGCGAATAAACTTCTTTTACGTTTTGTTCTTTATCTTACTTCTATGGAATTATTTGCCAAGGTTTTATTTCCACACTGGTTAATCAAGTGATTGTTCCTCGAATTTCCTCAGAGATGTTTGTGTGAATCTTTATATTCACCAATTAGCTTCGGCGCGAATGATATCGTCATCTAATCAATACACATTCAATTAAAATTAACTCAAAACTGATGACCCGGATGTGATCAGGGGAACAGATGGAAAAACCTAAAGAAATAAATTCTTCGAATTTATTTCTTTTTTTTTCGAATTTATTATTTCAATGTTCTTAATACCAATAAGAGGGAGGCGGGAGCGCAGGTGCCTTTTGCTAAACTGCAGCAGCTTCAGTGATGGACCATCTACATGTTTTAAACCGGAGAGAAATGACACTAGGGAGGTATTACGTAAGCACCTTTGGGGTGGGGTTGTTGCTGTTGTGCTTATTTTCCTATGTTAGCTAATGTTAATTTTTGCTTACCAAGGTGGGAGTGGGGAGAGGGGTATAAAATGGCCAAAATATTGCTTACGTAATACTCGAACGCTCCCCTGGGTAGGACTGGGAGACGTCTGGCTAGGTTCAGTACTCATTGCAGGATCCATAACAATAATATTATTATTATAAGCTCCGTCCACAATGACGGTGGGTTCCATAGTCAACGAGGGATCATCTGCATCTGCAGGTTTCACAAGCAATGCTGTAAGGGCAAGCTTGACAAACATGGCTCTAAGACTCAGGAGCGCGATTATGGCGTTAGCGGCCCTGGGCGAAACAGATTTTAGCGGCCCTCAACGATGTTTTAAAGTAGCACAACGAATAAAAAAAACGACCTGAGTTTAGCACTATAAAATAAAGTTCTTCACTGGTCCAAACGCCAAAGGTAACTAGAAGATAATGAAGTCAAATTAAGAATAAATATTTCTAAACAAAGATAGCTTGGAATATATCAATCACTTGGAATTTCTTGCTTTAGATGTTGTGGATAAATGAAATGGTTTTATTTAGGAGAACTGTCTCATTATAAATACAAAGAAAAGCCAGTACAATACAAATATAAATTTCTGCTCTTCAGAACTTCGTGGTAAGTTTTTTTTGTCGGAAACCGGGGGTCTCTGTAGTGACTATAAGGCCACCACAATAAACATTATACCAAGCATAGTCTACTGATGCCAGTGCATTTAACCAACAACGTGTATATTTATTTCGACCACGATTTAAAAGTTTCTTGTGCGTTATGGGAAATATAACGTTACACACACGAAAGGTCAATTGATTAAATACTCTGGGAAAGTACATAAGGACAGCCAGGCTTGCACTGCATTTCTTAGCGGCCCTGAGCGGCCGCCCAACTGGCACCTCCTTAAGCACGGCACTGCAGGACTGTTAGTAGGAAAGTACGTCATCGTACTCTTTCTAGAAAGAAATGGAAGCTACAGAAATAATTTGGAAGGTGTTAGTACCCTATTCTTTTCACTTACCGTCAAGATTCTAATCTAGTACTCCTATAAAATGTTTACGTTGATGACTCCACGTTTTTGAAGGTTTAGCTAAAGAGGGAAAATTTGAGTTGTAACCAAGTACTTTCCTTTAACCAATCGCAGAAACTGTAACAACTCGAAATAGTACATACTTTTCTGCCTCTTCTGATATGGTAAACAGTTACAACGAAATATTAGGCTTTGTAAAAAGAGAATCTAACGGTCCCTCGTTCAAGGTCAACGAACAACTCAAAATGGAACTCTTTCCGAGAGAGTTGGATAACAGAGATGAAATATCAAAACCGTTACATACTCGTATATCAACTAACGGAAATCAGAATAACTCATTACCTAACGTTTTACACAGCAGAATGCAGCACTGTTTTGCACATCTAGTTGTAACATTAAGTCATTTTCACCGAATTTTGAGTTGTAACACTTTCGTCGCAAGGGTGCGATATATGTTATTAATTGACGAAACTTCGAAAACCTCAGATTGAGGTCTCCCCATCCTCGCATTTTCTCCTTATTCTACTGACGATAAGAGAGCATATCTAATACAATTAATCATCGATTAAAAATATGCCAATTACCGCAATCATCAACCTGAATTTTTAATTTTATCAAACTCGAGTATTTCCTTCTCATTCGTTGACGACGACAAATACATTTCAATATTATATATATATATATACATACATACATACACACACACACACACCAATGACTCGGTGGGACACATATACTGAAGTGCCAGAAAAATTGGCACACCTACCTAATATCGCGTAGCCCCCGAACATGGCGCCCGTAGAAGTGCGGCAACATGCCGTGGCATGGACTCGACTAATGTCTGAAGGTATTCTGGAGACAATTCACACCAGGAATCCTGCAGGGCAGTCCACAAATCCATAGAAGTTCAAAGTGGTGAAGATCTCTTCTGAACAGCACGTTGCAAGGCATCCCAGATATGCTCGATAATGTTCATGTCTGGCGATTTAGGTGGCCAATGGAAGTGTCTAAAGTCAGAAGAGTGTTCCTGGAGCCACTCGGTAGCAACTCTCGATGTGTGGGGTGTCGCATTATCATGCTGAAATTGTCCAAGTCCGTCGGAATGCACAATGGACATGAATGGGTGTAGGTGATCGGACATGATGCTTACGTATTTGTCACCTGTCAGAGTTGTCTCTAGACGTATCAGGGGTCCCATATCACGCCAACTGCACACGCCCCATACCATCACAGAAGCTCCACCAGCTTGAACAGTCCCCTGTTGACATGTAGGGTCCATGGATTCATGAGGTTGTCTCCATACCCGTACACGTCCATCCGCCTGATGCAATTGGAAACGAGACTCGTCAGACCAGGCAACGTGTTTCCAGTCATCAACAGTCCAATGGCGGTGTTGGCGGACCCAGACGAGGCGTAAAGCTTTGTGCCGTGCAGTCAACAATGGTACACGAGTGGGCCTTCGGCTCCGAAAGCCCATATCAATGATGGTTCGTTGAACAGTTCGCACGCTGACACTTGTTGATGCCCCAGCATTGAAATCCGCGGCAATTTGAAGAAGTGTTGCACGTCTATCTCGTTTAACGATTCTCGTCAGTCGTCGAAGGTCCCGTTCTTTCAAGGTCTTTTTCCGGCCGCACCGCCGTCGGAGATTTGATGTTTTACCGGATTCCTGATATTCACGGTATACCCGTGAAATGGTCGTACGCGAAAATCCAAATTTTGTCGCTATCTCGGAGATGCTATGTCCCATCTCTCTTGTGCCGACTATAACGCCACGTTCAAAATCACTTAAATCTTGATAACCTTCCACTATAGCGGCAAGAACCGATCTAACAGCTTTGCCAGACATCTCTTGTCTTATATAGGTGCTGCCGACCGCATCGCGTTACGCTGATTGGTTGCAAAGCTCCGTTATTTGCATACGCACGACTGTATCAGTTTTTCTGGCACTTCAGTGTGTATATGCGAACACTAATTTATTAAAATCCTGCTGAAACCACCTCAAAAATTCATAAAAGTATCGAAAAATTCGCGTTATCGATCCAGATCATTTTCTCGATATGAATTAAAATTACCTGTATCAATTTAGGCCTCACCCTGCCCTTCGTTGAAGGTTTCTCAAACGAGGCCGTGGTGTAATACAAATTTTAAGTTCTCTTCATCAAATTATTAAATATGCAGCTAAAATTATCAACGCGACAAATCTGTAAAAAATGATTTATATAATACGTTAGCCATAACGAGGAGAGCCATGCAACAGGATGTAGCATTCTTCTCTCCTCCATTTCTAACCCAATCATCACAGTTAACATCTGTAACATCAAAGTCACGAATATCTATATAACATCAAGACTATAACATAGCAGAATATGTATAACCAAAATTGTAATTAGGCTGAATAAAATTTATTCTTATTCTAAAAAAAATAAAAAATAAAAAAATAAAAATAAACTGTCTGCAAGAAGGAAAAAAATAAAGGTAAGAAAAAATTTAATATAATATTTCGATTTGTTTTAAGTACCTGATGACTGGTTTTGCGAAAATAAACGTAAATATTGCTAATATAGTTTCTTGTCACAGAAGTTTCCAACGTGTCCAAAATTCCCGGTTTATTCTCGAAAATTCTCGAGTTTCAATATTGTAGGGTGTTTTGCGTCTTTGCTTGTACCAGAAACTACACTTGTCCGTCCGTAAAGAAAAAAAAATTCTTATATGAAACACTTACTATAAAATGCTTCAAATTTGTCTCGCAAGAATCATAATTTTTATTTGCTGCCAGACAAATGCAATTTTTTTAACGATGTGTAAATTTCAAATTTTTTGCACGTCCCCTATGAATTGGTGTTCGTTCGTATTTTTACGACACACGGATATCAATAGTTATGCTGTACTGAAGCCTTCAGTTTGCCACAGAATCCCAAACCCTTGCCATGATGGCGACGGAACACTGAGCAAATCCCTTAAATCGTCGTTAGGCCCCAAAATGCCACATGCGAGTCCGACCTTACCGCGTCAAAATCGAAGCTCACACTATCACTTACATTTAAATTTTACATGAAGGGAAGAAGTAATAAAAGCAAAATGTCTGAAGAAATTTAATGTCGACGACTGTCCTACTTTTCATGTAGGGTCGAAATTGACCTTTGGCCTTGTGATGTGAAAAGTTTCAATTTTCTGTTACCTTTAACGATGTGTGATAATTTTTTCAGTGGTGAGCATGGTTGACCGTTGCAAGACTGTCTTTTCATCAACATTATTTCGGGGTGTAAACAATTTTTCGAGCTTTTAACAGCTGCAGTTAAAAATTAAGAAGGGTTTTAAAGGGATCAGCCCTCTGTTTCTTGAATTCCAGGGGAAAATGTGAGGCGATAAACGCTTTGGGCAATTATATTGTATAAAAATATACTATTATTTAACATTCTGAAATAGCGCTTCACCTGATCAGGCGCCTTTAAGTGGGGTGGACCTAATTGCCTTAGTATTTAATCAATTTTTATTGAATAATAAAAGAAATACTGAAAAAATATGGAACGAAAAAGAACAAAACGAAAACACCTGACGTATTGATTACGGCAACCCTCGTGAAGTGGCGCCCTTGGCTATGGCCCGTATCTTCCACCGACTCTGAGTGCTTGCAAACCCTTGTGTACTCATTCGATCACTGCCTTTGTGCAGTTTTAGATACGAGAGTTTAAGATAACAATCTACTTCACCCTTGGATTCATTGCGTGCGGCGGTGAAGTTTACGAAATGCCTTTGATTTACTGTTATCAGCTCTTTCAGGAAGGTTACATTGACTCTCTTTCGACAAGAATTGATTAAACTGAAATCAAATCAATGTATATGAGGTATGTTGAACAAACTTTATTTATAATGTTCTACTTTACAGCCATCGACCATAATTATAGCTATTCTGGTTAATAACGGCCCTAAGGTGTTGCACAACCGTACAAAAGCAAAGACAATTTTTATAAAGCAAGGCAGTCAACCTATTAGTGTAGTATTTACAAGACAGGATTCACACACATTTGATGAAGGAGCACGAAAAATCACAAAGCAATCTAACAAGAACGAACAAAAATGGAGTGTTCTTCGATATTTTAGCGATATAATTATTTTGAATGTGTGGATATCAGTGGCAGCTCCTGGCGCTACTTTAGTGAGGCAAAATTAAGCTAATTCACCAAAATAAGTTGCATTGCTGTCTCCAATCGCCAAGAAACCGGTTTCACTAACTGAGTAGATACGTAGGTTAATGTATTTTGGTGAACTGCATTAACTCCTGCCTCACTAAATTTTCGCCACGATCCGCCGCTGATGGATATTTGGTATATAATTTACATACACCTAATGATAGTTTGCACTAGGTAATAATATATATCTATTTATAATGTACAATTGATCACCATCACAAAATATTTAAATATCCGCACATATCGTCGAATGGAGATCAATTGTGTAATGGTACAGCATTCAAAACCATGTTGACATGATCTCCAAAATTAAACATCATTTCTCTTCTTAACGGAAGTTGTCAATAATGAAATGTGGAAATGATATATTAGTCAGAGGCAGAACAAAGCTTTACTAATTCTTCATACCAGGAAACAGCTGAGTAGAAGCAAAAAGCGTTGCAATAAAAATTGTCCTCATTTTATTATTTAAGACCCATTGCAATTTAAAAAGCGTTGGCCGGGAAAATTCATCCGGAAATGTAGCGATGCCAAGAAACGTGAGTTACATTGGTGAGATGTTACGAAATAACTTGTTCCTCCATATCGCAACTGGCGAATACGTTATAAATATGTGAGGCGCACACATATTGCTTTACATTGAATAATAGAAACTTTCCTGTACCCGCACATATGAATTGACAGGTGTTTTCATGCTGATACTTGGTCGGAAGATTAAGAATCGTCAAAACTGTCTCTCCTTGATTTAATATAATACGACATCAATTCATGATATCGAATTTTTGAGTTATCGATGGTTTGGATCCAGAAGCTATTGTCATAGTCCAAGCTACCGCCATATTCTTTGGGTAAGAGCGCTGGATTCATTTCTTTGTGCAAACTCTCCATGTTACTACCGTGAAACTGAAACTAAATGTAAAATTCTATAAGCAATAAGAACAATATGCAAAGTAATAATGTTAAATCTGTCTATAGCGACATTTCTCCTGATCCCGACAGATATAGCGTATATCATGTTCAACCAATGGCGTAGCAGTTCAAAATTTATGGGAGGTGGAGCCCACTTTTTCTATGCCACTGTGTTTAACCTCTTCTAGAACGATGAATTGTATACAATAATATCCTTTCCGGATCCCTTGAGCATCGTTATAGACATATTTCATGTTATATATATATACGGTATGTCACAGTTGTTATAATATGTTAATAAAATACATAGATGAAGAACATATAGTTATGTACTGAATTATAATAGAACTAAAACTGTGAAATGCATAAAAATAGAGCTGTTGAATATGCAGGGATAAAACTATATAGGAATGAACCCTCAGAATATATAAAAATAAAACTGTATAGGAATAGCCCTTCAGAATATATAAGATTCTAAAAGCAATGCACAAGAACAACGTGCCTTCTTACAGTTTCTTAGGCAAGCTGGAAATGAGGTATTGTGCTACAGCCACTTCTAATTGTTTATTTTCTCTATAAGAGCTAGGTGCAAGCCTGTAGTCAAGTCGAATGGTCGTCCCAATTGCCCCATCGATCTATTTATATATATAGAACAATCGCGGGTGCCCCATATCCCATATGCCCTTTGTCTTGCCCCAGTTTCCCCTTTAACCTGGCTTCAGGCCTGGCTAGGTATAATTTAATTGTCCAGATATTCTGTTTCTTATCTTGCTAAAATCTTTCCAAATAACACGGATAAGCCTAAATGGCCAATAGCTCTTGGAGACACCTTGACTCCATCCTTAGGTAGGAGTTTATTAACGTATTCAGCTTTTTTTTACACATTAGACATTTTCTCCTCTTTACGGCATTTTAAAACAGATTGGATATTGTTTTGTGTAACGTTTCGCCACCAGACTTTAGCATTTATTTTTCTGCAGGTTTTTCATTGATTTTATAGCATCCAATACTGCTGCTATTAAAAGATCAGACATTTTCGCCTTAGATAGTAATATTTTATTAATCTTTGTCTTTATATAAATCTGAGTATGTATTTCTTCTGCGTAATAACCCTACGTGCAGATTTTTGCTAGTGCGTTGTGCTTCTACTATGGCACTAATTTCCCTAGAAGTTTCAAAAATTAATTTAACGATGATTTCGTTTTGCTCCGGAGATAAGTTTTTCCGTCCATTCTCATAGAGCACAAAAGCGCTTTTTTTAAATTTTAGTTCGAACGAATCTGCATTTTGTTTAATTTTATTATATATACCGTCTTATGTACTTGCTTAGTGATGTGTTTCTGCGTCTCTAATTTGGTATTTCGACATATTTAATATATATACCCATATGATGGTCATTTCTGGATAACAAATCACGCTGTCTACATGCATGTATATATCTATTCACTCATATATAGACCCGTCGAGCTTGAGCTCCCCCAAAAAATATTTAAAATAAATTTAAGTTTTACATATACTGTAATAAACTATAAATGCACATAATATATACTTTCCCTCCAATTAAATTTGAAAAATTTACGTTGCCGCATGTATTCATCCTTTTTTTCTTTATTTAGACTATCTTGCCGGCAAGGGTCAAAGGCATTCACTTTGTTAATACTCCAACTCCATTCCGGGTGATGGCCAACATTCTGAGATCTTTATTAACAGACAAACTACAACAACGCGTAAGTAAAAAAAAATAGTTTAAAAAATCTCTTTTGTTTTTATCGCTTTGTAGAGTTCATTCTTTGAGTATTTGTAAAAGATTCTATTTCGTTAAGCGCGGGGAAAATAAACATATGTTCGGCTGACATTTAACATACTGTCTGAATTATTTGCAAGGCTTCCCTGAAGAAAATTATTGAGAGTATGCGGTGCTGTCTTAATTATGGAATATTGAAATTGAGGGGTTACTGGACTTGGTGACGTCATCGCGCCGCGCTGACTGGCATTTGACTGTCCATCATCTGTTCACGACCATGGCGGCAGTTGCAACTTTCATCAGTTTTTCATTACTCTCCCCGTCATTATATTTTGATATGTTATTTAGTATATTTATTATTTATTAGGTTACTATTGACTAGGTTATTTATTATTATATTTATTATTATTATACTGATTATTATTAGTAGTATATTTAGACCGGCAGGCACTGTTGAAGGTTGCAAGGCAGTCTCTGATAGAGTCATTGTTTTGAAGATGAACACAAAGCCAATTAAATGTTTTACAGGTCTACGCACCTACAGCAGATGCTAGTGAGCGGGAAGTTGAGGGATCCTACAAAGGATTAGAAAATGCGATGGAAACAACGAAATCCCATGAAATTACCATCATCAAATGGGAGATTTTAATGCCAAAGTCGGAAAAGAAGAAGAGAAACCAACACAATAGGCCCCTTTGATTCAGGAAGGAGGAAGGAAAGAAGAGACAGACCGGCAGAATTCTGCGGTAAATACAATTTTACCATTGCAAATAGTTCGAGTGAACAACCACGAAGAGGATTACACACATGGAAGGCACCAGGTGATTGTAGAAATAAATAAATTAGAAATCAAATTGATTACGACCTTATTAGTCAAAGGTTTAGAAATATAATAATGTACTTATAGTATTTTAGTATCTTGTACATTTTCTAAAATGTTTGACGGCCTGGAAGGAGGCAATGATTTTTCTCAGCCCCCCCCTCCTAGAATTACTCATATGTGCGCCACTCTCTGTTCCATTTCTTCATTTGAAGATACAGTGAAACCTCCCATTTGCAAACATTCGTTGTACAGAAAAAATTGTCTGTAAAAATGGGGTGTCATTCAGAAAGGGCTGAAATATTACATTTCAATCATTTAAGTACTTCATTTCGAAACATGCAGTTTTGTGCACATAAGGCAAGTTTAAGGAGAACTAGCGAAAGCAATTTTTGAATGTATGTAATATTCTCTCGTTGGAACAATAAAAATTCCCAAATAGGTTACTATAAGGCTACTAATAGGCTACTATTAGGGACATAGTGTCAATATAAATTACATCAAACAAATCTTCGAATAGGTCAGTAAAAGTGGTTTCGTTTTTCAGCTGCGTCTCTGTTCTTCTGGAAGCACTTTTTTCGGGTCTTCTCACTCGGAATGCAAGAGTTTGACTTCATAGATAATATGCCACTATTGACGCGTTATAATTCCCGCTTTCTCCCAGAAAGTTATAACTTCCCGCTAAGTTGCTGCAGCAGTTTATTTAATGGTTTTATTCTCATTAATGCGTTAATTATAAAAAATAACGGATTAACAATAGACGATTTGAAGATAGTTTGTTTTCGGTTATGGTCTCACTAGCCCCACATATTAACCAAATGCCTCGAAGTTTCTTTGAACTATCAATATTTGTAGTACTAAAAAGTTACCGGAGCTTTACACCACCAGTAGATTTCGAGCTTTACACCACCAGTAGATTTCGAGGTACATCAAAAAAAATTTGGGAAAATTAATTTTACATAAAAATGTACAAAATTAGGGGATAAGACCAATGAAAATAGAAGAAAAAAAATTCTTCATGCATTTGGCTGGAGGTGTACTCTGCAGTGACGGATCTTAATTAATCTTTTACAATATGAATAAATCTTAATTAATTTTATAATTCTTTGTTAATTAATTTTTAATTAATTAAAATCTAATATTAATTAATCCTTTGCAGTGACGAATGTTAATTAATCCTTTACAACAGTCAACCCTAGTTAATATTTTGCAGCAACCAATTTCAATTAATTCTTTTTAATATTCAGTGATAATTAATTGCTTAGAGTAGCTTCAATCTTAATTTATCGTTTACAGTAAAGAACCTTAACTGAAATTTTGCAGTCATTAATTTCCATCAATCTTTTGTAATAATGAATGCAATTAAAATGATTGTGTAACGGTAATTAATCATTTACAGTAATTAATTTTCTTGATTAATCTCTTACAGTATCATTTCCATGCGAATGCTAAAGAAGGTCTACTCAAGTACTTCTCCCCCTCCGTGCTTCCAAGAGAATATAGTGGAACATGCGAATATGACAACGAATCATTCATCAACTGGATAAAGTTACATGAACGGCGATATATGGACATTTCCACATTGGGCTTAAATCCCGAATAGCACGAAATCTCGATGAATAAATGCACATCTCGTGGTTTTTTCGGAAGCGAAGATTGGCAGTAGAATTAACCAAAGACAATTAAATTTGGAACTACGTTTCTTTGAATTCAAACTAGAGCTTTTTAACCAGAAATCATACAGTTGGGTAGCATTACCTCCTTCTGGATGGATAAAATGGTTCTTGATTGAGTCAACAACGTGGGAATCAAATTCAATTTCTTTAATGTCAAAAAAAGTGATAATTTGATTTAGTAACAATATATCATATATTATTTTTCATTATGTTACACAGACGTTGTAATTATAAATAAAAATATGTAGTAAAATGCTGAACATACGTTTAAAATATTGTGTATTGTGTGCATTGAGTATGGTCGAAGGGTTACGTTGTAAGAAAAGTAACAAATGTCGTATTTTTAAAATTCTTGTGTCATTTACTTATTCTCAGTGTTTAAAAGAGGTTTTGCTATTATGTATATCTGATGAATCCCACGTTATATACTTTCGAATTATTTTATATTTTGTACACTACGTATATTTTCAATATGATTTTATAAGCATGCAAAGGCAATACAGTGTGATTTTAAATTACTTTAGGAGCCACCGTGATTTATAATTTTTAAACTGAAAATAACAATATATAACTGGTTACAGAATATGGAAATGTAACCCAAAAAGTTGCTTCATCTGTAGAGTGCTAAACGATTTCGCCATGAATGCCACCTTTAGTGTTGCATAGGATGTCTAAATGTTTTAATCAATTTTCCTTCAAGAGAGGAGAGTTATAGAGATCTTATAAATAATATCTTTAACGCATGCCTTGTAAGAAGAAACCAAGCTACTTAAAATCGGGTGACGTCATTTTATATTCTTAATTAGGGGCTCCAATCAGAAAAGATTATTGGAGGTCCCTAAATGGAGGAACCTGTATATACAACCGAGTCAACCAAAAAAAAAAGGAAAAAATAAGCAATAATCATAATATATTTCATAATTAATTTCTTCGTCCTTGTAAATAACTCAAATATCGGGGTTCCTCATAATCTACGTTTTCTATGACTTTTTTTTTTTAAATATTTGGACTTTTTAGGAAGTATCTCCCCGAAGGGATTAAATGTTACTAATCATGATGTCGGAATTTGCCGAAAGTTTGATGCAAAAAAATAACCTAAAGAAAATACAGTCAATTCCACATAATCGGGACACAACGGGACTAGAATATTTTTGCCCAGTTATGCGATTGCCACAAATAGGCG
>QLNU02015113.1:6924-22052 GCA_006491805.2 Dysdera silvatica
TACAATATATACAGTAGTGGACAAAATTGTGGAAACCTTTTGGAAAAAGTTTATTTTAGAGGTTTGATGGCTAATAACACCACTTTTTTTTGTACCAATACTATAAAGTTATATATCATTAGAAAGGTAATTTAATAAAGATTGTAATGCAATAACATTTGTTCAATTATCTGTATTCTATCAAAAGTTATAGCCAAATAAACAGAAAAAAGAAGCACAGCTTGCTTACATTTATATGAAGTAGCTTTCCTTCATTTGAATGTGGCCAATGAGCATGAGTGTTTACAGAGCCAATCAGGTGTCATCTTGTTTTGGCAATGAGCCAATCATGTTTTCTCTTGTTTGGCAATGAGCCAACAGGTTACAGGACATTTATCAGTGTGTTCTGTAATTGCTATCAAGTTGGTTTTTTTTTTTGTGCTCTTTGATTTAGTGTGCTTGTAAAACGTAATAAAATTACAGAAATGGCGCAAAGAGTTGACTGGTCAACTAGGAAGCGATGTAAAATAGTAATATTAAGTGAACAAGGCTACAGTTATGAAGAAATTAGAAGAAATATTGGGGGAAACTTAACTAAAGGTGGCATTTCTAAATTTTTGAAGAAGTATAAGGAGACTCAGTCATTACAAAACCAGACTGGTAAAGGCAGAAAAAGGTGCACAACAGCAAGTGATGATAGAAGAATTAAAAGACAGTGCCTAGGTGACAGGAAAAAATCATCTCTGTGTATACAAGGTGAAATGGCGCAATGCAATGTGAAGTTAAGTGCAAGGACTGTTCGGCGCAGACTGCATGAATGTGGTCTAAATGCAAGAATTACACGAAAAAAGCCATTTTTGTCTGTCAAACAGAGGTTGAAAAGATTAAACTGGGCTAAAACCCATGTTAACTGGACAACGGAACAATGGGACAGTGTAATTTGGAGTGATGAGACCAAAATCTCACTGTTTGGTAGTGATGGCGTAAAATACGCATGGAGAAGAATTGGAGAAGATTTCCATCCTGAGTGCATTACACCTACCGTGAAACACCCAGTTAGTGTTATGATTTGGGGTTGTATAACATCAAGAGGTGTGGGCAAAATTTGCGTGATCAATGGGAATATAAATGCCCAAAGATACATAAATGAAATACTTGAGCCCAAGCTGCAGCCTTCTGCATGTGATCTTTTCCAAGATAATGAAGCATTTATATTTCAACAGGATTCAGCTCCATGTCATGTTGCTCGTGTGTGCAAAAAATGGTTTCAAGATCATCATATTCAACTGCTGGAATGGCCTGGAAATAGCCCAGACCTTAACCCCATCGAAAATCTATGGAGCCGGCTAAAGAAGCTTGTTAGTCGGAAGCAACCCAGCAATAAAACACAATTAACAGAAGCAATAATTCAATCTTGGTTTCATATTATAACAGCTGCAGAACTAAAGAACTTGGTTCACTCCATGGGAAAGCGTTGTAAGGCCGTAATTAAGGCTAAAGGTTACCCAACTAAGTATTAACTGGTATGGTGAACATTTTTGTATATCTCATTTTTTCTATGTATATCACCTTTCTTCTTTATGAATGCTGTTCTATTAAAATACGATTCATAAATGTTATTGCATTACAATCTTGATTAAATTACCTTTCCAATGATATATAATTTTATAGTATTGGTACAAAAAAAAGTGGTGTTATTAGCCATCAAACCTCTAAAATAATCTTTTTTCAAAGGGTTTCCACAATTTTGTCCACTACTGTATACATAAAGCATAGCATTTAAAAAATCGACAAAATATTTCGAAATAATCCCAACACAATACATTTGGAACCAGAGCCACGAGAGGTGGCGGGGAAACAGGGGCTGCAATTCCGGGGGGTGGATGAAGTCTGGGGCCCGCGCTGGCAAGGAAATATGTTGGGGAGGGGCGGTCCTTCGCTAGTCGGAAGGAAAGCAAAATTGTTCTCTAAATCCAGATTAATAAGATTTTGTACATATTTCATGTACAGTTTTTTAATTATTCTTCATTAGCCTGTCTCGATTATTGAAAAATAATGGTGAAAGCTTACGTTAGTTTCTTTTTCAACAAAATGTAAAACTGTTAATGTATAATTAATTTTTTTTACATTAATAATTAATAAATAATTATGTAAAATAATTAAATAATAAGTGAGTACAGAAAAAATGCGTTCTTGTTTCATATTTTCTGTTTAATTGGGGAGTTCAACCCCACCCCTTCCCAAAAAAGAAAAAAAATATCTATGCCACTGCCCAGGGAAGGGGACATGGGGGGGTCTGTCGAAATGAGGCGGGGGACCCGCGGTGGCTATCGGCGCCCCTAATCTTGAGTGTCCATAATATTACATATTGTCATCATGATCTTTTAGGAGGGCACGGCCCTACGAATATTTTTGAATGGGCCTTTTGTCGCCTGACATTGCATATATAGGGGTTGAGCCGCACGTGGTTTAAAAAAGGGGCATACACAAAAAAACAACATACAAACCAAAACTCGTTTCTAAAAATATACAACTACAAAACTTTGTGCATTATCATCACAACTACAAACTTTATTTATTTATTTATTTATTTATTTATATACACATGTGAAGTAGCACATATTTAATACACACAGTAACAGAATTGAAAGTATTATATCAAACGTGTGGGTCCCGAGTAAATGCTCCAGCATAACCCGCTCAAGACCCTGCAGAAACCAAATAAACACTTGAGTGATTCATGAATAAAAAAATTTAAATTACCCTGTTTAGGGATTTTGTCATCGCTCCTGCAGCTTTTCCCTCAATCAGTCCCCTTTTTAAATTATTTTTAAATTCTTTATAACTCTTTATTTCTCTTGTGTTCTCGCTTAAGGCATTCCACAATTTAGGTCCTCTATGTTCTATGTTATTTCTGCTTTTTTCTGTTCTTATTTTAGGTACATGTAATATTTCATCTGTTCTCAATATTAATCCTTCATTCAAGTATTGTCTATATATATTTTATATAAATCGAACACTACGCAGATTAAATCAAACAACAATGTCAATCAATCAACGTTTATTGGCGTAGTGATACCAACGCCGATGGTATGGCGTGATTAGATGGTGAAACGTTCGAAAGAAAATAAATATTTCTGCTTTCGGTGGGACCTGAACCCACAATGGAAGGTCGTGGGTTCAGCTCCCACCGAAGGCAGAAATGTTTATTTTCTTTCGAACGTTTCACCATCTAATCACGCCATACCATCGGCGTTGGTATCACTACGCCAATAAACGTTGATTGATTGACATTGTTGTTTGATTTATTGTCTATATATTATATTTATTATTTCATCAAATCTTTTATTTTGGATTCTTTCGTACATTTTGTTCAGTATACAATATGCGCTTAATTTGCTTACTAGAATAATACCAGTTTCTTCCAACATGACTCTCCACTCCCACTCCTTGTTACCATACGGTGTTGCAAGGAATTAACTCTGAATTTTTTCTATTAATTTTAGCTTTGTTTTCCCTATATTTCCCCAAACACAATTACAGTACATAAGATGATAATGAACAAATGCCTAGTATAATTCAATTTTTATGTTTTTGGGTAATACCCTTGCTATTTTTTTAATTAACCCCATACCTCTACTTATTTTCTTAGATATTGCCTATATGTTCATTCCATGTTAAGCCTCTTGTTATTGTTACTCCCAAGAAATCTATTTCATCAATTACACTTATGATTTCATCATTTATTTATATATTCCATCCATTTTCCAGTTCTCCTATATTTTTATTTTTGAATATCAGTATGCTTTTTTTTACCATTTACTTTTAATTCATTCTTTGCAAACCATTCTTCTATTTTCCCCAACTTCTTTCCTTGTCTTATCCAGCAACTTACACCTGATCTCCATTCCACGTTATTGTACTTGTGTCATCCGCAAAGGGTCATTTCCCCTTCCTCTGCTGCATTAAAAATATTATTTACATAGACGCAAAATAATAGCCGTTCCAATACAGACCCCTGTAGTACGCCATAGTTATTTCTTATTAAATCTGATTTTTGTTCATCATTAAATACTATTTGCATTCTATCATTTAAGTAGTCTCTTATTAAATTATTTGTTTTCCCTCTAAATACGTATACTTTCACTTTTTATAGTAGTATATCCATATTTATCATGTCAAATGCTTTGCTTAAATCGAAAAAAAAACCTATCCCGTACATTCTGTTTTCTAGTAAGTTGTTAATAAGCTTCACCGTTCTCAGCAGATCTGTTTCTGTTGTTTTTCCCTTTCTAAAACCAAATTGATATTTGTTCAAAATATTATGTTTATTTATGAATTTTACTAATCTCTTGTGGATCAGTTTTTCGAAAACATTTAAAAAAATTGGTAATAATGAAATTGGACTATAGTTTTCTTTTAGATCATTTTTGCCTTTTTTAAAGATCGGTATTGTTTTCGCAATTTTTAGCTCTTTGAATATAACTTCTCTCTCTATAATATCATTAAATATCTGGCAAAGCGGATTTACCAGTGACTCCGCACAATCTTTAATGACCAATGGAGTAATTTCGTATATAGCAGGGCTCTTGTATTTAATTTCCTTATTTCTTTGAATATTTCTATCTGACTTATTTCTTCCATATAAAAAGACTGTATCACTCCACTTTTCATATATTTCATATAATCTCTTCCCACATTTCTGTTGATTTCCTTCTCAGCAACTTCTACAAAGTACCTATTCATAATTTCTGCTATTTCTTTTTTTCTTCTTTTTTTATTAGAGAATTTTTCTCTTTTAATTTCTCAATTCCTATTTTTTTTACTCGACTCTTCCCATCATCTTATTTATTATTTTCCATTTGTTCCTACTATCTGTAGACTTAAAAGGACTTTCAAAATATGCCTTTTCCTTTTGCCTTAATAGTGTATTCGATTTCTTAATTTTCCGTATTTTTGCAAGTAGTTTATATTTCTCGTCCTTACAAATCTACTTTATAATTTGTTTTTGTTTTTTGTTTTATTCTGGTTTTTATATCCCTTCCTATCCAACCCTTTATATCTACTTTACTTTTTATCTCCTTCCATTTAAAATTTTTGTTAAATAATTCAGTTGTTTTGTTTATAAAAGTTCCGTATGTGTTTTGTTTATTCCTCAATTCCAACACCCAATCTATCTGACTCATTTCAGTTTTAAAATTTTCTCCATTTTTTACACTAAAGTTTCTAATTTTAATCATATGCTTTGCATATAATTTCCCCTCTGATTTTATTTCCAAGTATATTGGTCTGTGGTCACTAAGTTGAAAATCAATCGTTTTTACTGAGATTTCATTTATATTAGTTACACAGAGGTCTACTGTTGTTGCTGTGTCGGGGCTTATTCTTGTATAATCACGACCCATATTTTGAAATCCCGTTGCATTAATAACTCTCAACAACAGTTTACTATCTTGAGAATCCTTAGAAACGTCAATATTAAAATCACCCGCTATTACTGATCTTTCATTGCAATTATTTTCTAGAATTTTGTTCATTTTATCAATAAATATGGGTATTTTTATGCCCTTTGTGGGTTTATATAATACAGTTATTTTAAGTTTGTTCCTTCTTATTCCTATTATTTTAAAATGTTCTGACATTATTGTTATTTCATCCCATTTTTCAAATTCTTCCAAAATATGTTTTACATAGATTGAGACTCCCCCCACCTCCCTTTTTTTCCATTTATCGTTAGGCGATAACTCCAATATCCCTCGAATTCGATATTATCATATTCTTTCGCCCATGTTTCCATTATTGTCATTATATCAATATTGTAGCTTTTATTTTTTTAACAATAATTCTATCTCGTCCATTTTATTTCGAATACTCCTGGCATTTAGGTATAATAATCCAATAGATCTATTTTGCCACACATCATTCCCTAACACAATATCTCCATCATCCCTATCTACTTTAATTTCCTTATCCATATTTTCTTTGATACATTCATTGGATACATTTTGTTTAAAATTCTCATCGTGTGCATTTTTTACAAAAAATTCCTTATTTACAATATTTCTGTGGGTACTTGCTCATTAACATTACAACTACAAAACTTCATTCATTAACATCACAACTACAAAACTTTATTCATTAATATCACAACTACAAAACTTTATTCATTAACATTATAACTACAGAACTTTATTCATTACCATTACGTACAATCGGCCGATGACTTACTCCAAGCATCGTTACCCCATTGACGCCTATAGGTAAATGATAGGAATGGCTCAAGCCCCCCCAACCTTATCGTTCTTCAATATTTTATTTTATTTTTATTTTTTTTTACTTCTCTCTCTTTCCCTCCCTCTCTCTCTATAAAAAGGTAAAATACGTTTTGGAAAGCAAACAGCTGCAGATATAGTATACATACATATAGATATATATACAGCTGCAGTATTGAAGTAATGCATTAATTTCATCTAGTTGAATTAATATCTATTAGTGCTTTAAATGTTTAGAATAATTCATTAATACATGTCAGAAAATTAATTAGTTAAATACAATGTTAAGAGAATTTAGAACGCCATTTTGGCAGAGTCTTCTTCGTACGTGTGCACACGTTAATTGTAAACAGAAGATTGATCATTATTTTAAAAATCGAAAAAAAAATGCACATACTGTTGCCAAATAGAAAAAGTGAAATTATAATTATACAATATATATTACCAGATACAGAAATTGAAATTATGTACATTTAGAAAACATCAGATAAAAATAAATAGTTTGCCATTTTTCTAATTTTGGGAGAACTTTTAAGATTGCTTTTATTGCTATTCTAAGTGGCAACAGTTAAGAAAGCCTGCGAAGTGAACATGTAGCTTTTCTATTATGCTCACCTTGTTTGTCGCATAATGTCCATTGATGTCCTTGCTCCATAAAGGAACAAACCAATTTTCTATTATGGTTACCCACACAGCATCCTCTGGAAAATTTACGCCAGCGCCAATATACCCACCATCTTTAGTTCTCTTTTGCTTTCATCGCCATTTGGCGACAAATGGTGCTTCTAACAACACACTAAACATGTTTAAACCTTTGACCTATCACTTACGTAACACTACCTCAAGACAAAGACGTTAATCCGTTATTGAATTAGCTGTACATTTTATGGCTTTTCTGTTCACTTTAAGTTGTGCAATTTTTGCAGTAAAATTTAACTTCGTGAATTGCATAACAGTTTACCATCATTTCTCGTCTTCATAATTTAATTATTTGCAGTTTCAATAATTAATCTTGATGCATTTAATAAATTACCTTATTGCATTTAATTAACCCACTAAAGGTATTGCTTAAAAATTTACTATTTTTCTCCTTGAAATGGCGCCCCTCCTAATAAGGTGCCTTTGTGCGGGGCACAACTTGTACATCCGTACACAGCAGCCTTGTCTAAAACACAACACACAAGGCGTAACATTAACTGAAGACAAAACTATTCACATAAAGACACTGCAATCCCTGGCGACAGCATAATTAAATATAAGGAAGTTGCGTAAAAGAAATCGCAAAATACCGTGATTTATTAATATCGTGATTTATCAATAAAAATCAATAAACTTTGGGAAAACACACAGTAGCATTCCAGTAGTAGTTGGAACAAAGGGGGTTGTTAAAACAAACCTAAGAAAATGACTGGAGAAATTGGGTATCATACCAGCAGATCTACAAAAACTCCCTCATTGAGCACATGGTACATTTTAAGAAGATATAGAGTGGACTCTATTTATAACGATACTTAAGGGAAAATATATCGTTATACATCGTTATAGATAAACCTGATAAGCTCCATATCTGTCGGGACTAGGTGAAAATAGCGCTACAGATAGTATAATTATTGATTTCACTCTATGTGGACCATGTCTCCCAGGTCTCTGGATGGCACTTGAACTGAACTATAGTCCGTTTGCGGAAAATTGACCGCTGCTCCCTTTAGAATTCCCCGGATTTGACGTCACAAAGGGGTTGGTTCATTGCAGTAGAGGAAAGGGCGTCATTTCATAACTGTTTTTTTGCGCACACTTATCTGCGCGAAAAACCAGTTAAAAAATGACACCCTTCGCTCTACCGCAATGAACCAACCTGTTTTTGACGTCAGCTCCCGTGAATTCCAACGGCACCAGTGGTCAATTTTCCGCGAACGAACTATACTGACTTCAGAAACAAGACTTGCGTTTAGCATTATTTGTGCTGTGAATCATATCAGTGGATTAGGAGAACGGAAAAAATTATCACTATGCGTTTGTCCTGCGAGTCCATTAATAATTAATAATAATAATAATCGGAAAAATTATTAAATAAAAAATATCAATGGCATTTGAATAGAAATATTAATGATGTTACATTAGAGCAACGGTTCTTCAACTGTGGGCCGCGGACCCCTGGGGGTCCGCGAGATCCTCCCAGTGCCCCACAAAAGTTCGGAAAAGTACTAAGACACGAGCATTTACTCTTTAATGCTAAAAATAAATTACGAGGGAACGAAAAATTCCTTCCTCAAATGGTGAAAATCAGTGATGAAACACTAGAAATAAATATGTATGATGCAAAGTCCAGGCTTTAAACTTTGAGTTAATTCTAGAGAGTCGGCGAGGACAAGTGATCTATGAAAGGTTTGTTTGGCTTTTTTATGGCGCAAGAGCATCTGGGCTATACTGCGCCGATCTATGAAAGGGGTCAGCGATCTAGGAAAGTTAAAGAACCGCTGCATTAGAGGACTTACACGCAATATTCCTGCTTGGCATGGCTTATAATACTAAAATAATATTTAGACCAGCGGTTCTTTAATTTCCTAGACCGCGGACCCTCCTTCAGAGATCACTCGCCCTCGCGGACGCCCAAGAATTAACTTAAAGCTTATTTAATTACTCGAAATTTGCATCATACATATTTATTTCTAGTATTTCATCACGGATTTTTGCCATTTAAAAGGAAGGAATATTTCGTTCCCTCGTAATTCGTTCTTAGCATTAAAGATTAAATGACCTTGTCTTAGCAATTTTTCGAACCTTTGTGAAACACTTTGAGATCTCGCTGTCCCCCCCCCCGATAGGGTTCTGTGGAGCCCCTAGGGGTCCGCAGACAACAGTTGAAAACCCGCTGATTTACACAGATCCCGGGTGTCTGGATGAAACTTAAGCCGACCTAACATCTCCAGATGAAGCTGTCATATACAATCAGATATCTCAAAGAATGACTTTTTGGTGCCTGAAAGGAGCCGAATCCAAATCTTCTTAATTTCCAGTCAATTGCTCTACCCACTAAGCTACAAGCGTCGATCATTCTCCCCATTTGCGGGCGTATATAAGGCTTTTATTACGGACAAGTTTACGAAGAATGGTGCAGCCTTATATATGCTCGCGAGGGGGAGAATAATCGACGTTTGTATCTTAATGGGTAGAGCACTTAACCGGCAATCAAGGAAGTGTGAGTTCGACTCCCTCCAGGCTCCGGAAAATCATTCTTTTCATTGTGAGTATTTGATAATCTATTACAACCAAATATGTAAAAATAATATGCCAACCCAGGCCTGTAGACAAGCCGGGGCCAGCAGGAGCGTGCCCCAAGTTGCCCCATAGAGCTATTTATATATAGAGAGAAAAATCTCCAGGTGCCCTGTGCCCCATATGCCCTTTACCTTGCCCCAATGCCCCCTTTATCCTGGTTACAGGCCTGTACCAGATACTACAATAGAATTCAGATACCCACAGATTGCTTCATAAAAAAAACGGTCTTACCATGGAGTGGCCATGGGATTTTAAAGTGCGCTATGAACTGAAATTTAAGTTAATTTAGTCATTATCAGAAATCGGGAGCTTCACTGTCATTTGCAATGTTTAATATTTATCTAAGGCGTTTACATTTCGAAGACTAAATTCCGATCCAACGCATATTTAAGATCTGAACTAGAAAAGATAAAAAAATACCGCAAATTTTCACAATGCCTTCAGTTAGAATCATTCGATTCCATTAAATTCTTATGATTGGATATTAGGAGGCAATTAAAATTAAATCTTATGTAAAAAATGCAAGTTTGTTAATTTTTCACATCTTTAAAATTTTACAAATCTTAGAAAAAACTCGAAGCTCAAAGGGTGCAACGGCATCTTACGAATAAAATAAATATATATATTACGAACATAAAAGTTAGTAATTTCAAAACAATTTTTTGCTTGTTTACAAATGTTCTTACCAATTTAGAATATTTTGTAAATAAAAAAGATGCCATTAATTAAAAAAAATACATAATCTTAATACTTAATTACTTACTTAAAAATACTTAATACTAAATAATCATTATACTAAATACTATATAATAATTATAGTACTTAATACTATATAATCATTATACTACTTAATACTATATAATCATTATGCTACTTAATACTATATAATCATCATGCCACTTAATGCTATATAATCATTATACTACTTAATACTATATAATCGTTATGCTACTTAATACTATATAATCATCATGCCACTTAATGCTATATAATCATTATACTACTTAATGGTATATAATCATTATGCTACTTAATACTATATAATCATTATGCCACTTAATGCTATATAATCATGATACTACTTAATACTATATAATCGTTATGTTAATACTATATAATCGTTATGTTAATACTCATATAATCATTATACTACTTAATAGTATATAATCATTATGCTACTTACTACTATAAAATCATTGAGGACAATACTATATAATCATTATACTACTTAATAATATATAATAATTATGCTACTTAATGCTATGTAATCGTTATGCTACTTAATACTATATAATCATTATACTACTCAATACTATATAAAAAATGGATAATAATTTCCGACAGCCACGCTTTAGCTTAATCTAGAGTTTTCTATGTATAAAAGGAAAAGAGGCGATGCCCTGACCCGGAGTCAAACTAGGAATCCAACGCATGAATCGCTATGCCCTAACCAGCTCGGCTACCAAGGAATAGGAACGACGCTCTTTTTCTTCATATATATAAGGTTTTTTTTAAACCCTTTACAAACATAGGCGTAGCTGGGGGTTGCAACTCCCCATTGCAATGAAATTTAGTATATTTAACAAACAAAGGGATATACGAGTTTTATCTCTCTCCCACCATTATGAGCCTATAACCCCCCCTTATGAACTTTCTGCGTACACCTATGTTCACAAGGTTAGCACAACTTCCAAATGGTCATGATGAAAGCACGGGTCTCATAATTATTAGGCCTATGTATAACATTCCCCCACGAAAATTTCAGAAAACACGCCCTGGTGGCTTTGTGTGTTGACCATTCGGCAATTGTACTAAACCCTGTGTGAAGGGTAATAATATCATAATATCTTACAAAAATATATATAGAGTCTTGTTAACCTGGACTAATTGGGACCGAGACCTATTCGAATTAACAAATTTTCGGATTAACCGAAATTTTTAATACAGAATATATATATACTATCAGCTATAATATTTGATCTGTGTGTTTTGGTCTGCACGCGTGCGGCCGGGCGACGGAAAAAATTTCCCCACTTTTTATGAGGAAATCTAAATTAAGTGGCAACACTGCTTTGTTTGTTTACGTCAGTCGCCCTCCGTCGCAGCCGACTAAAAAATTCGGATTAACTGAATTTTCGAATTACCGAGATTCGGACGCTCTGCTGTATATAGAAAATGGGTTTAAAGGAAAGCTGAATGCCATGTTATCAATTGGAATCATTGATCATTACAAAGTTAATAACAGAATTCGCATTATTTTAGTATACAGAGTTTCTAGGAAAGTACGAATGCAGCTAATAACTTTTGAACCAAGTATTAGGTATTGGTATAGTAAAATGACTATGCACTATCAGACATGATAGACAGCAGCGCCCCTGGTGGCGAATTGAGGAAGTTAAAAAAGTTGTTTCGAAAAATAATGAAGATGAGGAAATATTTTCAATTAGGAAGTTGTAGAGCATCCTTCAGTTAGTAAGAAAAGATATACGGTTTACATGTAGTATGTCAAGTATTCCCACAAAGTGAGATGTTCCGGACGTTTCAATGCGCCGCTTTCAGTTAACGCTTTCTGATATTTTAAAAGTTAAGCTGTTCCTATAGGACAGAGCTCATGGTTTTTTCCCGCTAAGAATTTCAGCTCAACCTCTAAAGCTTTAACTGAAAGCTTTAACTGAAAGCTATGCACTGAAGCTTCCGGAACACCTCACTTTTTGACAGTATGTGTACATATAAGCCGTATGTCTTTTCTTACTAAATGGGGAATGCTTTAAAACTTTCCAATTGAAAATATTTCGCCATCTTTATTATTTTTCGAAATAAAATTTTTAACCTTCTCAATTCGCCACTAGGGGCGCTGCTTTTCATCTCGTATAAGAGTGCATGGTCATTTTACTTCCCAATACCTAACTTTGGTTGCAATATCTGTCTTGGTTCAAAAATTATTGGTAACATTCAGATTTTTCCAGGAACCCTGTATAAAGCTAAAAAAATTCACTAAAAGCTGTTAAGATTGTAGTAAATGTAGAAAAAAAATCGACCAAAAACCAACCTGAATTTTGATAAAAGAACGTCCATCTTCTATTCAAGTTTCTGCAGCGTGAATTACTTTAAAAAGTAAATTTTTACGTAATCTTTATCTTCTGTTATTGGTGAACAGAAACTCGTATCAACCAATCAAGTCCCTTCTTGAATATGGCCAAGCTGAGGCGCACACAAAAATGGCTCGAAAGCCGCACCCTCCAACCACATCTCTATCATTAAATAAATCCATTAATGTTAACAGGCGGAAAATCAGAGCACTATCTCCAGATAAGGATTTCCCCACGATTCTTACGGATAGAACGGTTTATAATGAAAAAATCGTGTTTTATTGTTTTAAAGATAAGGAGGTTCTAATGGCGCAAGGACAACAAGGGTCATGCCACGCCAATATGGATGATAATAATGTTTTTTACGATAATAAGATACTCAAATGGTAACTTGCAATCAAGATTAGCCTTCTGGTGGTGTAAAGTTACCGCTTTCGTCTGCAGTGCAGTTTACATAGTTTCAATTCCTGTGTTATAGTAGAACTTTGGCGCAGTATAGCCCAGATGCTCTTGCGCCATAAAAAAGCCAAACAAACAAACATATAGTAGAACAAGTTCCTTTTTTTTCTGCCCATAGCAGCAGGGCCGTATCTGGGTGGGTGGTGTGGAAGGCCCACGCCAGGGACGCAAGCAAGGAAAGGGGTAAAATCGGTTGAAATAATTCACAGGGTAGAATATGTCCGTGGCTGGGGGCCGAAATCTGGACGGTTCTACAGGGGCGCAAGATCATTTAGCTAGGGTGTTGCATAGCAGTCTGGGGTTTAGTCCGAGGTTCGGATTCCTCGAAAAATTAGAGGTTCCAACGTGCGTTCGTTCGCGAAAAGAAGTCCGATGGAATAGTTAGAAATAACGGGAGGTGACGTTACAAACGGACTATCCCATTACAGAAGAGGAGGACTCACATTTCAGACCTTGATTTTGGCGCCGACAAACGTTCACTAAAAACAAGTTCTGAAATTGGAGTCGGCCTCCTCTGCTGTAATGAACCAGCCTATTTGTGACGTCACCTCCCTTATTTCTAACTGTTCCATCGGACTTCTCGTGAACGAACAGTAGTACAGCCTCAAGTGTGCTTCCACCGTAAGCATAAACAAACAGCAACCAATGCCGTCTTTAAGTCCAAAATTAACACACAACTGCATTTTGTGTTTGTCCTCCGTTTAAATGCAGACAAACTCGGTTAAGATAAACAAACAACAAAGGCCCGAAAGTTTTTTTTCGTTATATCCATCTTCGTTATAACAGGATCCCGCTGTATATCGTTGCACAGTGCGTCGTTTATTTATGCTCACGTTGAAAGGAACACTTGCGATGATGAGAAATTTATTCGTGCTAAAAGTAATTCGCATTATCCGGGCAGGATGGAATCGTATTATTTATTCAAATTTTACGGGGATTCAGGGAATAATTCCTCTTAAAAATAAATCCGCATTAAAGGGATTCGGCTATACCTTCTGTGCTTAATCAACACATGCAGTCAGTGGCAGATCTATGACTTTTTATAGGGGGGGGCTATAAATTAAGATAACCATATCAAGACTCTGATAATGTGCGTATGTGTTAGTGCTCCATCAAGGTAATATTTTATATGGTTCGCCGCATTAACGGAAATAAATAAAAATACAGAAGTGCCCAGTCCTTGGTTCGAATCCCTTTGTGCCAAATCTGTGGAAAATGACTTATTATAGAGTTGATCTATTTCGGTCATCAACGCTACTAGCGACGCCAGTGTCGACCACTGGAACTAGTTCACAACAGGAATACACCCATTCACGGGACGGTTCAAAATCTCTTAAAATTAAGTTTCGATCTCATTCCAAAAGCATTTGTTTCAGGATCTGGAATAATTAAAAGTAGGCTATTATTTTGTAAATCTTAACGTAAATACACGTTGTACAAATTCGAGGACATAAAATGTAATACCTTTACAAAAAAAATTTGAATTAAAAAAAAATATTCAATAAAGAAAAATTTAATCACAGTACTTTCATTTTATTCTTTGTATGATAGGGCAGCATTAAAATTCTGCAATGAAGTAATTACTATTAAACCCTTTTAAATTGAAAATTTTTAATTTAAAATTCCGTAAAAATATTATCCAAAATTCTCAAATTTATGCAACGTCTGTTCTCATTAAAATTGAGAAAATAATAGCCCGCGGAACGAAATAGAAGTTATTAAAAAAATTCATAAAAATGAATGAACTCTCGGTATGAATATGTACTCTCATTATCTCGTTCTTGAATGAAATGAGGAAGACTTTTGAAAAAAATACACACAGAATATTTTTGGTTACACAAATAACTTTAATTTCCACGTACAGTCGACTCTATCTAACCACGTAAATCTCATTTTTTTATACTATAATTTTTGCCACCCACGTTTCAATTACAGCTCAAACTAGAGCTTGTGTAATTTTGGAGAAAAAGAGACGCTTTCCCCATCCTGGATTCGAACCAGGGTCCCTCCGTTTAGCCCGGAGTGTCTTGGACCGCTAGACGAATGAGGA
>QLNU02015114.1:0-15897 GCA_006491805.2 Dysdera silvatica
TATGCTGAGAAAGGTGCTTGCGTTGATATTTTAATTTTCATAAACTTCTTTGTTGTCGCCTATTGTGGGCCAGATTTGATGATGAAAAATGAAAGGGAAATTTGTCATTTTAACGCTTGTTTGTTGTTTGATAAATTGCGCCTATTTCTAGACACCTTTGAAAGAAAGCTTCTTAATTTCAAATCTCATGTTTACTTTATCTACTTGATTAATGGCCGTTCTTGAAACAGTATTTTAAAACTCTGATGTATTTAATAAATATAAAAAGAAACTAGCTTAATTCATTGGAAATAAGCTTATTGGAAATTATGGAGTTCCCAATATAGGATATAATTAATACTGAGTCAAAAATAGAAAATATCCATGTGATAAAAATGTCTTTTGTGATCAAGGTTCATATGATTAAGATGTCTTTTATGATCCAGATTCATATGAATACGGTGCCTCTTGTTATCAAGATTCATGTAATTAAGGTATATCTTGTAATCAAGACTCATGTGATTAAGATGTCTCGTTATCAAGATTCATATGATTAAGGCATCTCTTGCAATCAAGATTCATGTGAATAAGATGTCTCATTATTAAGATTCATTTGATTAAGGTACCTATTGTAATCAAGGTTCATGTGATTAAGATGTCTCATTATCAAGGCTCATATGATTAAGATAACAATAACAATAATAATAATATTAATAATAATAACTTTATTTATTCTTTACATATATAGAGCGCAGCATTAAGCTGCTACATATTGTAGCAGGTCACGAGCAAATATGGAAGTATAACAAGCCTAGGGCCTGATATTATAACATTTCGGTTCTTTTATCCATTAGCCTCATTGCATTGATATTGTTGTCAGCAATTTCTATTTAATCTAGAGCAACAAAACCATATTAATTATATTACTGACAGTGTTATGAACATTTTTCTGTTAGTCATTTTCATCTGTATTTAACAGTCATTAAATATTAACAGAACACGATTTTATTTAATGTTATGCAAATTATTATCAATTAACATTTTCTTTCATTCATTTTTGAATAATACCACAATTACAAGAAGCAAGGCAATGACTATATAGTATCCTCTTCTAATAATTTTTCTCTTAGTCTTTTTTTAAATAAATTAATATTGTTGAAACATTTTATTTCTATTGATAAGTCATTCTACATCTTGGCTTCTTTGTAATTAATATTGTTTCTTTCATTCTCTGTTCGTATTTGAGGTAAGTTTAGTTCATTATATTTCATAGTTCTGTTCCTTTCGATCTCATTGTATTGTAATTTTATTAACTCTACATATTTGTTCTCTTTTATTCTTTCAAACATTTTGTTCAGTATGTAATATTTATGAACTTTACTTAATGATAATCTATTCATGTCGGTCCTTCCCATATCCTTCTCATTTACCAATTGATGTCTCTCCTTGTTCCTGTTGTCCAATTCTTGCATTGAAATCCCCCATGATGAGCTTGATATGTTGTTTCCCTTTGGTGTGTAACTCTTTGATTTCTTCATAAAATTCTTCAACCTCTTCGTCGGTATGGCTTGATGTTGGTGCATATACCTGTACTATTTGAAGTTGGTATCGCTGGGTTAGTTGAACAACAAGCCTCGCTGCTCGATCTGATGTACTTTCAACTTCCAGAAGACAGTCTTTAATTCTTTTGTTGATTAAGAAGCCAACACCACTTGTTCTTCCAGTTTCCGTTCCTCTATAGTAAAACAAATGTCCGCTTTTCAGTTCCACCAACTCTTCACCTTTTCTTCTGACTTCATTGAGTTCTATACTGCCCCCACACACACACACATTTGATCAAGAAGTTCTTCCAACTCTTGAAGTTGTAAGATATTATTACCCTTCACAGGAATAACAATTGCCAAATAATGGTCAACATACAAAACCACCGGTGCGAGTTTTCGTGGGGGAATAATTTACGTTCTGAAAATTATTAAGTAAAAATAAATTCCCCCACGAAATGTGGGTGTCGAAAACTATTAAGTAAAAACAAATAAAAACCTTGAAATCTTGCTTCAGAAGCAAGGGATCATCCATTATACATAGCCAAGGTCAGTAATAAATGGCATCCTGGGCCATTCTGGTGATTCTTAGCACCCCTTGCTTTCATGCCTTGCTGACTGCTGCCTTGATCAGGAGCACTCCATCACCCGGAGACTAGGGTCCATGGTTTTTGGTGTGTCAGCACATTGGAGGAATTAGCCATCAGTTCGCTATACTGGCTAGACAGGTTGATAAATTAGCTCTCTCCTTCTGCCTTTCTATTTGTGCAGCAAATATTATTTTACTTTATAAATAGAAAACCTGGGCCTCACCACTTGAAGGCGGAGTGGGACACTATATTGCTGGCCTGGCTGGTTCCACACATCACATATGTTCAGCTTGTGGATCTCTTTCCAGTAACCCTTTTGTAGGCCATATATATATATATGTATATACAGCGATAGATAAAAAAAAATTCAGGAGCCAATAGCATATAATGTATATATATATACAGTGGTGTAGTCGAGATGGCGTCAAGGCATTTAATTTTCAGTCCTGCTACATACAACATACAAGTATTACGTAAAAATAAATTGATCTCGTAAAAAGGAGCTTCAGGTACTTCTTTTATCAAAGCTACACCAATATATATATATATATATATATATATCATCATCATATTCAACCATTATCTATCCACTGCTGGATGAAGGTCTCTCCAAATGCTTTCCACACAAGTCTATCCTGAGCAATTCGTTTCCACGTCACCCCAACCTGTTTTCTTATTTCATCCACCCATCTAGTTTGAGGACGTTTTCTAGGTCTTCGGTGGTCTCTTGGAATCCAGTTCAGAATTTCTGTTGTCCATCGTTGATCAGTTCTTCTTGCAATATGCCCAGCCCATCGCCATTTCAGCCCTTTTACTTTAACAGGAGAGGACTGGCAATACACACTGGTTGAAGACCTTTCTTTTTAGACACAAAGGCAATTTCCCCTTCAGGATAAAACTGTTTCTTCCAAATGCACTCCAGCCAAGAGCTCCTGTACCATGTCTTGGAGTTCTGATGGGTCCGTTGAAAAAATAACAATGTCATCAGCAAACCGCAGATGATTTAAATATTCACCATTTATTTTTATTCCCTTGTTATTCCAATTTATCAGCTGAAAAATCATCTGTAAAGCTGAAGTAAAAAGTTTTGGAGAAATGGTATCTCCCTGCCTCACACCTTTACCAATTTTGATAGTTTTGGTATCTTTATGTAACCGAAATTTTGCACTTGCATTTTTATACACACGTTTCACCATGTCAATGTACACATCCTCGATGTCTGTTGATCTTAAAGAGTTGATGACTGCTGATGTTTTAATAGAGTCAAAGGCCTTCTCATAGTCAATAAATGCAACACACAATGGAAGTTCATATTCATGTGTTCTTTCAATTAATTCTCTTAATACTTGAATATGGTCCACTGTACTGAATCCACTTCGAAATCCAGCTTGTTCTCTTGGTTGAGCTGCATCTAATTTTTTCTGCAGGCGATGTGTTAGCACTTTTGTGAAGATTTTATAAATAGCAGGTAACAAGCTAATTGGTCGGTAATTTTTTAAATCCTCTTTATCACCTTTTTTATGCAAAAGAATTACTGTTGCAGAATCCCATTGGTTTGGTATGTTACCGCTGTTAAGACATTTGGTAAAGAATTTTGCAAGTATGTCTTCTACATATTCTCCAGCTTCTTTTAGGATATCTAATGTAATACCATCATCACCAGGGGCTCTTCCTTTCTTCATATTTTTTATTGCAAATGAAACTTCTTCTTTTAAGATTTTAGGAGCTGTTCCTTCGACTATTTCAATGTCTTCGTTTAATCCACTGTTACTTTCGTATAGATTTTTGTAGAATTCTTCAACTCTTCTAAGTATTTCTTCCCTATTTCTTGTTACGGTGCCATCCTCTCCTTTTAATGCAATGATGTGTTTCTTCCCAACAGATAAACTTCCTTTAACAACCCTAAGGCTCTTGTTGCTTTCAATGGCCTTCCTTACTAACTCACAATTGAATTTTCTTATATCTTCTTTCATGCTTTTGCGCAGAGTTTTACAAAGTTCTATGTACTCAATCCTGGAACTGGTATTTTGATTGTCCACCTTCATATCTCTTCGCCTTTTCATGAGCTGTTTCGTCTTCTCAGATAATTTGCTATTGTGCTTTTTACAGGTTACACCACCAATTTCCCCAGCAGTTTCAACTATTGTCTTAACAATGTTTTCATTTGCTTCTGAGATATCACTTTCATCAATAAGTCCTTCCAGTGCAGAAAAGCGATTTTTTAATTCCAACTTGAATGCCTCGGTATTTACTTTCAGTTTCATTAGATCCACCCTCTTACTTACTTGTTTCCTAATGAGCTTCTGTCGTTCTAATTTAGTATTTAAGTGCACTTTACATCTCACCATTCGATGATCACTTCCAGTATTAAATCTGTTCAGTACGCTGCAATCTTCAATAATTGATTTCTTGTTTGCCAGGATATAGTCAATTTCGCTGGTTCCTCCATTGGGGTGTTTCCATGTCCATTTTCTTTGCGGTTTCTTCTTAAAAAATGAATTCATGATGCTAAGGTTTTCAGCTTCTGCAAATTCGATGAGTTGATCGCCACGTTCATTCCTTTCCCCATATCCGTATTTACCAACCGATGTCTCTCCTTGTTCCTGTTGTCCAATTCTTGCATTGAAATCCCCCATGATGAGCTTGATATGTTGTTTCCCCTTGGTGTGTAGCTGTTTGATTTCTTCATAGAATTCCTCAACCTCCTCGTCGGTATGGCTTGATGTTGGTGCATATGCCTGTACTATCTGAAGTTGGTATCGCTGGGTTAGTTGAACAACGAGCCTCGCTGCTCGATCTGACGTGCTTTCGACTTCAAGAAGGTAGTCTTTAATTCTTTTGTTGATTAAGAAGCCAACACCACTTGTTCTTCCAGTTTCCGTTCCTCTATAATAAAACAAATGTCCACTTTTAAGTTCCACCAACTCTTCACCTTTTCTTCTAACTTCACTGAGTCCTACAATGTCCCATTTGATCTTGTCTAGTTCCTCTTCCAATTCCTGAAGTTTTGCTTCAGAAGCAAGGGATCGTCCATTATACGTTGCCAAGGTCAATAACAAACGGCAGCCTGGGCCATTCCAGTGATTCTTAGCACCCCCTGCTTTCATGCCACACTGACCGCTGCCTTGATCAGGAGCACTCCAGCACCTGGAGACTAGGGGCCATGGTTTCTGGTGTGTCAACATAATGGAGGAATTAGCCATAATTTCACCACGCTGGCTAGACGGGTTGGTGAATTAGCCCTCCCCTTCCGCCTTTCTATCCGTGCAGCAAATATTAATTTGCCACATAAATAGAAAGCTCAGCCTGCACCACTTGAAGGCGGGGTAGGACACTAGGTTACTGGCCTGGCCGGTTCCACACATCGTCACATACGTTCAGCGTGTGGGTCTCCTTCCAGTTAGATACCAGCAACCCTTTTGCAGGCCATATATATATATATATATATATATATAGCACAAGATTGGTTTAAAAGTAATTAATTTTTAATCAGGCACTAACCCAAATAGCCATCAGTCAGCTACCACCCAGCCTTACAAAATTACATGTGTCTATTTGAATTTCCACCAAAATACCAACTGTCAGTGGATTTAGTTGGATCAAAGTCCTTTATTAGAGGCCCATTTAAAGTGTCATTTGTCTTTTATTTAATTTTGTCTTATAAAGTGATATCGGCACACAAATCCACACGGATAGGTTACCGTTAATTTCGACGTTTTGCGTCAGTTATCAATGTTGTAAATAAGCTAAAGAAACTGCAACCATGAACCATTCTATAACTCTGGTCTATGCAGTGAAATTGCCTTCAGTACTGATGGGCTTGGCAGAATCTCTCTCCCTTAAGCTTTTCACCGATCATAATAAATTAAGAAATTATTTCAATTAGAAAATAACAGCAAAACTCATCTTTTACTGTAGATTGCTGTACTGAAAAGATTAGCCTGAACTTAAATGCTATAAACATTGTAACTAAACCTATTTTACTTTAAAATACATTCCCTTTTGCACTTCAGGGTATTTTGATAAGTTTTAATGCCCAACATAATTATTTTTTGGATTTCTGCCACTTTTGTTGCAGAAACTAGTGTTTGTCATGCCGGTTTTAACCAGTTATAACCAGTGGTTTTAACCGCCTTGGCAGAAACTTCCCAACCCTGCATACAACTGATAGTTTTACATAACTGTTCATCAAAAATTCCCATTATCAGAAGTGACATGATGAAATTTTCGATTTGCATATCTCTGGAATTTGATGTATGATCATAAAATGGAAAACACTTTTCGAGTTAGATCTCCACTAAAAATTACCTAGTATTATTATATGAGTGAGTTTGCAAATCGTTTCCATAGGTTTCCCTACCCTAAATATATTTTTTATAACTGTAACAAAAACTAAAATCCAAATAATATTTAATTTAATTGATTAGAGGACTTTTTATATTTAAAATTTTAAAAAAATTTAGAAGCCACATTGAAAAAAAATTTTTTTTTAATTTCATTAAGACATCCTAAAAAAAATTGCCGAGTTTTAATTATAAAGTTCTAGAAAGTTCGGTTTATTTTTGTGAATTACGCTGCTGATGCCATATTTTAAGCATTTGTGTATTTTGGCTGATTTGCATATTTTACTAGTATTTAAATACTATGATCTCATTTCTGTACTTTGAGATATGTAATGTTTTCTCAAATATTTTATTTATAGCAAAACGCAAAGAACGTTTACTTAAAGTGCAGATGTTAATGAAAAAAGTGCTAAAACGAAGTAATATTCATTTTGAGATGGCCTCTTTTAGTGATGAAGCTCTTATGAAAGATCTTGTTGATGCTGTAATTCCTTTTGCTAATTCACTTGGCATGAATGAGCAAGAACTTCCAAATTTATTTCAAATCATGAAATTTGGTAATGTTAGTCTTGTAGCAGAACCGTATCCCAGAATTGCTGTTATCCTTGATCAGATGAGAGACATTTTCAGGTAAATAAACCTTTTAATTGTAAATGCATATTCCAAAATAGAAGCTATTTCAATACTTTTGATAAATTGAAGTTACCCTATTGAGAGATCTTTCTGTATCCTGAACTAATACAATATAGAATTTTAATTTGAATCTCATTACATTATGAATTCAATAAATCTCAATATATCATCATCATCATATTCAACCATAACCTATCCACTGCTGGATGAAGGTCTCTCCAAATGCTTTACGTACAAGTCCATCATGAGCAATTCGCTTCCATGTCACCCCCACCTTTTTCGTATATCATCTACCTATCTAGTTGGAGGACGTTTTCTAGGTTTTCGATGGCCTCTTGGAATCCAGTTGAATCAGTTGGAATCCAAATAGTGCTAGTAGGTAGCACTGTTTGGCACCCCGTTAACAAAATACAAGTAAAATATCTAGATCATACAGCAGGTATTCGTTTCTACTTGAAAATGTAAAAGAACTACAAATATTTGATGTGTTCACCTCCGTATGTAAGATTAGTCAGCAATCGGGTGACAAAACCATTTGCGTGTAGCATGTTAGCGGCAATAGCAGAGATCCTCCAGCGTATGGCGTCCTTCAACTCGGACAAGGTAGATAGACTTCGAACATACACCCAAGATTTTAGATATCCCCATAACCAAAAAGCTGCAGGAGTCAAGTCCTGAGATCTTGGTGACGATTTGAACATTATTGTAGAAATTTTCTATTATTCGCTCTTGACCAAACTTACTGTCCAAAAACTGCCTTACATGCATTGTGATATGGGGGTGGTGCTCCATCTTGTATAAACATAATGGTGTCTAGGAGCTAATTTTCAGGCTGTAGTGGCACATCATCATCTTGCAACATTTTTAAATAATGGTCCCCCCTGTTACGGTGCATGTCTTCCAGCCAAGGGTTTTACATGGTTCCTGGAATAAATAAGGTCCAAGAATTACTGATGCGCTGAATCCACACCATACAGTGAGTCTCGGTGCATGCATCGGCGTTTCTGCCTATGCATGTGGATTATCTCGAGCCCAGATTGAGCAATTATGCGCATTAATGGATTCATGTAAAGAAAAATGGGCCTCATCTGCTTAAAAGATATTCAAAAGCCATTGTGAATCATTGTCGATCTTTTGCAAAACCCACTCAGCGAATTCCTTTCACTTTGCAATATCGTTTGGCTTCAGCTCCTGTAAAGGTCATAGTTTATACAGGTATAACTTCATGTACAACTCGAAACACGCTGGTTCGTGGTAAACCTGTGTGCCTCAGAACCTCCCGTACACTGCATAAGATGCTAGGTAACTGCTGCGAGAGCATCCATTTCTGTTGCTACCCTGCTGGTATGCTCCTCTGTCAACTTCGGCCTACCATTGCGAGGTTGATCTTATAAGTGACTGATTTCTTCGAATCGCTGCACTATCTTTCTGAGCCCAGTTTCTGTAATTGGACCTCAGTGTCCCTTAATTTTCTTTACCATTCTAAGTTTGTGCTTGGTTGCTGATTCATTGTTGACATAAAAAAACTACCAAAATTGCTTTTTCTACCAGTGTCAACATTGCGGTCATTCAATGAGTTGCAATAATTCAACGAAGCAGTAATTCAGTTTGCACACACTATTAGTAAGGAAGTGGATTAAAGCTAGTTGTCGAATCCCATCCTCTTTTAAACCCCATAAGATTTGCATATAGTCAGGAAACTAGACTTTGCAGCACCACCTACTGGTGAGAATTTTAACTTTTCGTGTCAGAAAAAATCCGACACTTTGATAAGTTTAAAGATGCAAACCATTTTTTATGATTTTTTAAAATTCCTCCAAGTTCATGGGATACCCTGTATATTTGAGGCATAATATATAAATGTAATAATTTAAAGCATGTTTGGTGATAGATGAAAGATTAGTAATTTGTAGTAAAAATTGATAATATTTGATAATCTATTCAATTGTTTTCAGTTTTAATCACTATAAATCTTACTGTAAGAGGACAAAGTTGAATTGGATTTCATGCAGCCCCAGTACTATTGGTGACTACATAAACTAGAAATTTAGTAGTCAAAAAGAAATGGAACAGCCAGTCTTGTACACTTTAATTATCTGTCCATGATTGAGTGTTCTTTAATCACGACTTTAGTATGAATGTTACACAATGCATGTAGACCAGAGTTATTTACAACAAATAGTTTCTCACTAGCAACGTATTAGCTAGAGTATGTGTCTATATTTATGGCTAGAGTATGTATCATAATTTGTCCTTTCAGTGTATAACAACACTGTATACAGAAAGTACACCAGGAACAACCACTCGGATCAGATATAATTTTAAATTACTTACTTTGCAGAAGTATAAGTGAATACAAGTTTTAAGTACTTTTATTTTTAGAAAGAAAAAGATAGTCTTTGGTAGTGGTTGAAATAATTATACAATATTTTATTTTTCGTAGATATTTACAAAATACTGAAGAAATAAATGGGCAAAGAAGACTGACCCGATTGCATATTCATACCTTAGCTTTTCATGCTCTTATGGTTGAAAAAAATTCTTCATGGAAGAATACTATGTCTGCATTAGCAAAATCTGTTTTGACTGCAAATCGCCACACTTGTGGTTCTGATAAAATTGATATAGATAAAGCTAGGATTATAATGGATGACTCTTTTACTACTGGACAGAACGAAAATATTAAACGAATACCATTTGACACAAATCGGCCAATTTCTTGTTGGGAAGAAGATAATGTTGAAATTTGTGTAGCACCTGTACTTGTATGCACTGAAGTGCTCCAGACTGGTGGTGGAGGAGATAATATTTCATCCGCTGGATTAGTTTTACAAATTTAGTTACATTTTCAAGGTTTAAATGTATACTCTAAAAAATCCAAACAGGGGCCTTCAAAAATTGTACTGTCACTAAAATAATAAATACTGTAAACATTATTTTTATTACATTTAAGAAAATATTATTATGTATTTTGTCATTCAAAGATAATCTTTAATGAATATTACAAAAATTGTGTGTTTGTGTAATATAAATTTCTGCAATATTTATAATTTAAGGTAATTATTAATTTAGAAGAGTATCAAATATGTATTTTGATAAAGTTACTAAGCTTTATATTCTTTCTGTACCTTCATACAATTTTAAATTATGCATAACTTATAATTATAAAACTGTTCAGTGGTACCAAAAACTTTAAATAATAGTAAAACTGTGAGCCTCTCTTTCATCTATTCCTTTTTAATTAATGTTAAACTATGGTTCGGTTTTCTTAAATGGATACAAACAAATTGTAGTTTTATGATCTTTAACCTTGAAAAATTCTTCATTGCACCATTATTATAATAATGTGTAGATACTTTTATTGTAGATGTTTTAATGGGTTGTATTTTATCTGAGGTTTTTTTGTAAGCTGTAGAAATTACATGCATGTACTTTTTATATATATATATATATATATATATATATATATATATATTATTGTTATAATGCGGTCTTACCGACATCGACTATTATAACCCTCGTCGATAAATCGAATAAGACCACGTACTTAATCGACATAGCAGTACCCAACACCAATAACATACAGACAACCTACACAACGAAAATCACCAAGTACCAAGATCTCAGACATGAAGTACGAGATATATGGGGTATGGAAAAGATCCTCATCATCCCGTTAGTCATCTCAGCAACAGGGATAGTACCAAAAACGCTTGCGACGAATTTGGAGATACTCAACATTGACCCAAACACCTACATTGAAATACAAAAAGCCACAATCCTAAACACGTGTCACATTGTCAGGAAGTTTCTAGACATGGCACATTAAGAAGTGATGTAAAAAGAGGCTTGGGAACATGGCGCTCTGCCCGTCCCAAAGCCTGTTACCGCCAAGAATGGGCGAGGAAAACTTTTTTTTTTTTTTTTTTTATATATATATAAGATTTGCTGTAATATTTATTTTTAAAAATATTTGAAAATACAAATTGCTCATTTTAGTGAAAATGCATTGTACTAATATCTGATTACTATTTTTTAGTTTAAAATAAAATATAGGAAAAAAAATTTAAGGTAGTGATTATGATCAAAGATATAATCAATTTTACATTTGCAAGAGTAGTATAACCTCCCCCCCCCAATAGCAAGGAATTTTATTTACAAAATTATACAACTGAAACGATGTGATTATCCTGTTCGTTATCAGATTTCCCCATATTACTCAGTCTTAGAGACCCTGTGAAGAGTCTTGCATCACTGAATACGTAATTTGTAGTTAGGTCATGATGTCATTAACTCATCGGAGTTTAGCTTCATTTTGAACGAAAATATCACAATTTGGCAGAAATTGCAAAAAACAGTCCATAAGACAAAGTATGTTGTGGGCAAAGAGAATTGAAGAATGCTGCTAAACGATGTGATCTTCATGCAATAGGGTCAGTAGTTTGGATCTTTTGATCTTATACAATCCATCAGCATTCCATTGCAAGATGTTACGATTCACAGAGTCCACTTTGAGTTAGTCTGGGGGTCATAAAATTAGATACCAAAATTGTGGATTACTTTGCCACAAAAGCACTGCCAAGGATGCACTACATGGAGAGAGATACAGTTACACCCTACAGTATAAAAACTAAAATCTAAGCTATTGAGAAATACTTTTATATAAAAAAAATGGATGAACTATGTAATCACAAGGTTTGTTTTTTTTGCCATTCCTTATTTTTAGTACCAATTAGAAGCACTATTCATGGTATTTGTAATTTGTTTAAAATTAAAACATCGAATAGTTGAGATAGTTTGAAGTATACAAAAAACTAATATGCATTCTTCAATAACTTAATAATATATCGAAGTGCAAAACTAGTAATTTGAAAAATAATCATTCAATTCCAGCCTGCAGCATGTCTTCTGGCTTTTCTAACTAGTCTTAATTGGTTCTAGTTTAAATTACATCATGTGGTTGGTGAAAAATCAAATTTCCTCTCTCCTTTTAACTCAGTGCCATCTTAATGAGTTGACTAACAGGGCCCGGGTCCTGGTCCAAACTGGTGAAGTTTATTGTATAATTTTATTACAACAGTTTAGGAATCTAAAAGTTAGTGTGAAAGGACCCTAAAAAAGATGGAGAAAGCCCCTCCACCTCCTGGGTGCATTAAGATCGCTTTAAATTGTGTTATGACCTACCTTTAGTTGAAGAAACCGTATCAATATTCTCATAGTAATTCACCTAATTTTGTCACTTGAAACAATTATTCAATTAAATGTTATTGTTTTTCTACTGCATGCTTTATGAATAAGATAAACAACTGAGCACAAATGCAGTCAAGCAATAGCCCTATGGCGGTGTTGAAGTAACTTGTTTATCTTGCCATTAACTTGGGTTCAGTTCCAATGATACTATAGCATGTGTGCCATGTTTTCTGCTTACTGTAGTCTGGGTTTCAGTTTCCTAGATAACAGAAGTTCAGATCACTCTGGGGGAAACTAAGCTCTGGTGCAACATGACCTCTCTGTGTTCTAAAACACAATCAGCAATACTAGTTACTAGAGTGTTATATACTGACCAAATGTGATTTAAAAAAAAAAAAAAAATTCTTCCAATTGTTTATACATTAAAAAAAGGCCATATTATATTTTTATCAAATGTTCCGATATTTGTTAAAATATGCTAAAATTTTAGATTAATGTTGTTGAATGTACATTATGTATATTCAAAAAATGTTGTTAATGTAGCGACTATTAGCTAAAATTTTATCTTTAAGTACTTAAACACATTATTTTTATTGTGTTTAAATTGCTGTACTAAGAACTACTGTATATATGTGATTTTTATTTCATATTTAGACTTTATCATTCATATTTCACATTCCAAATATCAGGAATCCAGATTTTTATCTGCTCTTGTATATGTTACGTAAAAAAATTGAATGTTATTTTATGAAAATCTTCAAACATGAGTTTAAAAAATATATTCGTACCTGGATATTATAAATTGCAAGGAAGAAATGAACCAATTTAATATCTACTAAGTGTAGAATGTTCAGATGTGCATCCTGCACTACTAAAACTAAAATATCCACTTTCTTAATGGCGTCAAAATTCTGTCTAGCAACATGCTATCTCAATCTACATAATGTTTACCTTTTTATCAAAAAGTTTCTCACTATCTCCATTTTTATGAAATTATTAATAATTATATCTTTCATAAACTTCATGTGTAAATTCATGATGGTTTGAATGTGATTTTATTTTGTCAATTCTTGCTTGAATCATGTGTAATTCAGCCTTAAGGCAAAAATATAAACACAGTTTAGTTATAAGGTAATAAAATAGCATGTTTTCAGGTGTATTTGCCATATAGACATTCTTTATTATTTAATTCACACTTGCTCTTTGCAAGCCTTTTTCAGATTATGGTAATTTAATAAATAATGGAAGCTACAGTGATGGTTTTTCTTAGCTTTAGTTCATTCTTTGATGACCATCTATGCAGACAATTGAAGCTGCAGAATGGCTATTCTGTAGTTTATCAGGGATAATGTAAGTATTGTAAATTGTTTTAACTTCAGGTACTGGCAAACATGTTGTAATTGGCTTTTAAAGAGCATTGCAAAAAACACCTGAAAATGATTTGTTGCTTTAACTATTATAATCTGTGGAAGGTTTTTGCAAAGATCAAGTTAAAGCAAAGCAAAATAAATATTTACATGGCAAATGTGCCTAAAAATAAACACCAATAATTGCTTTGTCAAATAAGTTTTCATTTGTAACTAGAATTTTTCATTCCCATTAAATTTGTGTACCAAGTTTTATTTAGCACATAAATTTTTATATACTATATTTTTTTTTCTATTTTAAGATTGTTTTTATCTTAAACAGTTTCCATTTTGTGATTTCAGATAAGGTAGTGCATATTTTATGTTTGTTTCCGTTGCATTTTGTTATATAGAACACATCTATTATTGGTTGGTTTCCGAAGCCATAAAAGGTTTCATTTCCTCAGAAAACTGCAGGTCCCTCTACAGCATAACCCTTACTGCATAAAAAAAACCTCAAAAACAAATACATCTGTTTAAAATAGTACGCTGGTTTGGGTATTAAAATCTGTTAAGCCGGTGAAAATTAGTCATGTAAAAGTATAACAAGATGGCCACACAACAGAAGTTATTTTTTCTTGAAAGAAAAGGTTCCTTGAAGAAAGTAATTTCCACATAAAACTACTTTCTCGATTGTTATTTAACCTTTTGTATAACTGCTACATTTGAAACTACATGTAGGTAAACGGCTATGTAAAATTAGTAGAATTATGCATAAAATTAGTGCAGTTTTGCAAAATCTCATGCAAGAACTAAAACATACTTCAAGTTAAAATAAAAATAGTTTAAGCAGATTTGTAAAAAAAAAAATAGCTCAGTTAATTTATCACATTTTACAGTCAAATTTCCATGTTCAACATGAAGTAAATCAAAAACTAATTTTTCAGAAGTTCATTGCTGCAGACTTGATCATTCAGAATGTTTTATAGTCCTGCTCATAACTATGGCTTTTGTATGTTTACACAATTAATAAATTCTTTAAGCTAAATGTTGACATTTGATTTCCAAACTTAGTCTGTTTTTTGTTTTTGTTTTACTACTTGATTAAAGATTTACTCATATTCTATATTTTCATGAGGTGTGGTTAAAATAGATAAAAAATATCTCTGGCCTATTATGTTTTAATTTTATATCTATTAATTTTAGTCCTTTAATAATGGACCACTTTCCATATCCACTCTTCTGTAATGGCACATTCCTACAGGTTATCTGTTTTTAAAGAAAACAGAATGCATATTGCAGCTTATTTGTGACTTTTTCCCTATTTAATGTTCAACATAATGAGAAATCTGTCAAAATAATGAATATCTGTGCACCAGAGGTCGAAATTAACTTTTTAAATCAGGTGCACAAGTGCACCAAAGTCTTGTAACTTAGGTGCATTAAATACTAGTTAAGTGTACAAGTAACGAACGGAATAGAAAGTAAACCTCAACATTAAAAATGGGAAAAATGTAAGTATAGAAATTATTACATTAAAACATGTAAGATAAAGAATGCAACTTTTCAAAATAATTGAACGTTCATTTGTAATAAACAAAACAAAAAAAATCAAAGCAAATGCAGATACATTGAGAAAATTATATAAAATTATTCCGTATGTCACTGTTCTTGAAAAATGAACGTAAGTAGCCATAGTTTTGAATAGTTAGGTGCACTGCATACACTCAAATTAAAAATTTATGTGCACGGATGAAATTTCATGTGCACCCGCTAATTTCGAACCCTGCTGCGCACACACTTGATTTGTAAAATAGATGAATTGTTAAGCAACTGCATGCTTTAAAAATTCATTGTTGAAAGGGAATTTATATAAAATAATAGTCGCAAAGCATCAATCAAGTACATTCATACAGATAAGTAGAATGCTAATTTTCCAAAGATTGATTCATTAAGTTTTAATAAATTATTGCTTTTCAGAATTGATTACAAGCTTTACATTATCAAATTATAGATATCATCAGTTTTTAAACAAAAAAAAAAAAACGGTCAAAGTTTAATAAGATACGGAGGTAAATAGTCTTCCTTTAGAAGTTAGTGTGGCATCCTAACTCAGACAGTACTAGATTAATATTTGACTGCAATACAGTAACATGAATAAAAGTAAATATACTCCCACAAGCATGTGTAGAAACTTCTTGTGAGCTTAAAACTTATCGCCGAGGGAGGTTTTGTGGCATCATTTTAAAAAATTATCAAGAATAAAGTAAAACAA
>QLNU02015115.1:0-15836 GCA_006491805.2 Dysdera silvatica
CTCCAATACATAAGAGAGGACTGGCAATACACACTGGTTGAGGAACTTTCAATATATATAGGGTGTCCCAGCATCAGGGTTACAAACTTTAAAGGGTGATATTACACATCAAGATGGACAATATTTGTCAGAGAACCTAGAGCTGCAAACCACTCACAGCACCAGTTCTACAACCGTCCAACATGAACAAATAATGACAACCAGTGGGTAAAAAGCACCAGATAAACTCAGGTTAGCTGCTGAAGTGCATAGATGATTAGGACATCGCATTTTGCGCTTCTCATGCACTGGTTGTCAATATTTGTGTATGGTGGACGGTTTTAGAACTGGCGCTGTGAGTGGTTTGCACCCCTGGTGCTGAGACACCCTGTATATGTGTGTATGTATGTGTACACACACACACACACTCAATACATAATTGAACCCAATAAAATCTGATTTAAATAAATAACTCAGTGTTGCCAACTTGTATTTTTGTTTCCTCTACGAAATTATTGAACATGATCTTAGTTTTTTGTAGGTTCATCTTGAGTCCAACTTCTTTACTTCTAGTTGAGAGCTCCTGTACCATGTCTTGGAGTTCTGATGGGTTCGTTGAAAAAATAACAATGTCATCAGCAAACCGCAAATGATTTAAATATTCACCATTTATTTTTATTCCCTTGTTATTCCAATTTATTTGATGAAAAATCATCTGTAAAGCTGAAGTAAAAAGTTTTGGAGAAATGGTATCTCCCTGCCTCACAGCTTTGCCAAGTTTGATAGTTTTGGTATCTTTATGTAACCGAAATTTTGCACTTGCATTTTTATACACACGTTTCAATATGTCCATGTACACATCCTCGATGTCTGCTGATCTTAAGCAGTTGATGACTTCTGACATTTTAATAGAGTCAAAGGCTTTCTCATAGTCAATAAATGCCACACACAATGGAAGTTCATATTCATGTGTTCTTTCAATTAATTCTCTTAATACTTGAATATGGTCCACTGTACTGAATCCACTTCGAAATCCAGCTTGTTCTCTTGGTTGAGCTGCATCTAATTTTTTCTGCAGGCGATGTGTTAGTACTTTTGTGAAGATTTTATAAATAGCAGGTAACAAGCTAATTGGTCGGTAATTTTTTAAATCCTCTTTATCACATTTTTTATGCAAAAGAATTACTGTTGCAGAATCCCATTGGTTTGGTATGTTACCGCTGTTAAGACATTTGGTAAAGAATTTTGCAAGTATGTCTTCTACATATTCTCCAGCTTCTTTTAGGATATCTAATGTAATACCATCATCACCAGGGGCTCTTCCTTTCTTCATATTTTTTATTGCAAATGAAACTTCTTCTTTTAAGATTTTAGGAGCTATTCCTTCGACTATTGCGGCGTCTTCGTTTAATCCACTGTTACTTTCATATAGTTTTTTGTAGAATTCTTCAACTCTTCCAAGTATTTCTTCCCTATTTCTTGTTACGGTGCCATCCTCTCCTTTTAATTCAATGGTGTGTTTCTTCCCAACAGATAAACTTCCTTTAACAACCCTAAGTCTCTTCTTATTTTCATTGGCTTTCCTTACTAGCTCACAGTTGAATTTTCTTATGTCTTCTTTCATGCTTTTGCGCAGAGTTTTACAAAGTTCTATGTACTCAATCCTGGAATTGGTATTTCGATTGTTCACCTTCATATCTCTTCGCCTTTTCATGAGCTGTTTCTTTTTCCTTATAACGATTGTTTGTTTGTTTGTTTGGGTTTTTTATGGCGCAAGAGCATCTGGGCTATACTGCGCCAAACATAGTAAAATCAAAGACGGTAGTAAAAGCCAGTACTTTTTAAAAATTTAAAAACGTGTGTATGGTCAGCATGGTCATTTAAAATGTCAGAGAGTGATGAAGAGTTAAAAGTAAGAGTGCGGGCAAGTCTATAATAGGGGCATTGAGTTAAAATGTGTAAAACACTTATGGGTTCATTGCACACTTGGCAAATTGGTGCTGGTTTTCGTTCCAATAGATGTCTATGGGTGAGGCGGAAATGACCAATGCAAAGTCTAGCAAGGAGAACCCCCTCTTTCCGATTTTCACAGTATGAGGAGGGCCAGTTACCAATTTATTAAATAATTAATATGTTTAATATTATGCAATTTGTTATTGGTTTGATGATCCCATTCCTCCTGCCACCTTTGATTCACACAGGTCTTGATAATTGGTTTCAGGTCAGAGAAAGGAAGAAATTGGTTAGAAGCAAGTGGCGAGTCCGCTGCCCTCGCAGCTCCATCAGCAGCCTCATTCCCTATGATACCAATGTGAGCAGGGATCCAACAGAATTTAATATTGGAGTGATTGTGCATGTGCTGCAGTTGTGAATGGATTTTGGATAAAATAGGATGGGGTGAATATTTAAAGGATTCCAGTGCTCTTAAAGAGCTCTGAGAATCGGTACAGATGATACAATGAGTTAAGCTATGAGTTGAAATATATGTAAGAGCCATGGAAATGGCATAAAGTTCTGCTGTGAAAATGGAGCATGATGGGGAGATTTTTTCTGCAATGGCACTGTTATTAATGACAAATGCAGAACCCACATTTGTTTCAGTTTTGGACCCATCTGTAAAAATGAAATTAAAGTCTTGAAAATGATCCCGAAATTCAGAGAATAACTGCTGGTATAAAGAATAAGGTGTAGTGTTTTTGCTGTGATTAACCAGATCCCAATGGATGTCCACGGAAGGAATAACCCATGGCGGAGAGAAATGAGTATGAGAAGGAGCAATACTCCGGCAATCTATACCCAACTCTCTGGTTAGTCTATCCATCCAAATACCAAAGGAAGGGACGCATGAAGGGCGAGCACCAAAAAGCAAGGTGGAACGAGGTTCAAAAACGGCATCCCAAAGAGGGTGAGTGGACAGTGATTTAAGTTTCGTATAATAGTTAAGAGACAGCTGCATACGCCTTGATGTTAAAGATGGTTCGTTGGCTTCTACATAAAGACTTAAAGCTGGTGAGGTACGGAATGCACCTGTACACAGTCTGAGACCCTGATGGTGAATAGGATCAAGAGCTTTCAAGATGGATGGTCGAGCAGAAGTAAATGACAGAGCCATAATCCAGTTTTGGAGCCAGGATGAAGGAGAAGCGATACAGGCTTGAGGAAGCACTGAATAGCGGCCTGCTCCCCAGGATGTATGGGGAGAGAGAACTCTGAAGATACCTTATAATGAAATACTGGTTATGGTGCAATGCTGCAACTTTATCGCCAGCTGCCACTGATAAAGAATGAATGTGATAAAGAATGAACGTAGGGGGGACTCCCCCACTCCAAAATAAGTAAAAGCAATCCCTTGAATGTTCTTCTATCATGGCCAATCCCAATAGGAAGTTGATGCGATTGGCGACAGAGATTTAATATGCAGTGATGCAAATTTGTCTTCTGTTCAGTATAAGATCAGCAATTTCGTGCTAATGCACATAGATGTAGAGTTTTCATAATTATTGGGGGGCCCAAGCAGATATTATATACATTTATACATCACAATATATGTAAAATTGCAATTTATTTCAAATTATTAAGGGGATTAGGGCACGGACACATATACCTGTGTGCCTATGCTAATACATGTGCTTCCTATATTTCATGAATCATTTAATACACTTCAATACCAAATTGCAGTTTCTTACGAATATTCTAAGTATAATTTTGTGTATCTTTTAATTTTGGGCACCAGCATCCTACAGTACCATACATAGTATCATCAGCACTATAGCTACTGTCTGTTCATGAAAAGAAGTCCTATGATACAATTAAAAATATCGGAAGATGAAGTCACAAATTGGCTAGTTGCTTACAACAATATAGGATTCTAAGTTCTCTACTCGTTTTGGCAACCGCCAAAAACAAGTTTTGAGATTGGAGTCGTCCTCTGCTGCAAGCGGCTAGTTGGTTTGCGATGTCACCTTCCGTTATTTCTAACTGTACCATCGGTCCACTTTTCGTGGACAGACAGTAAATAATCTTGCATCATTGGCAGAACCGTCTGGATTGCACCCCTAACCACAGACATATTCTTCCCTTTGAATTATTCCAGTTGGTTTTATGCCCTTCCTCCCCTGAACCCCTGGTGTGGACCTTCCTCACCACCCCCTAGTTACAACCCTAAATATCATATTGTAAAATTAATTTTCATGTTTTGGGTATTATACAGAAATCATAAACAAAATACACATCTATGTTACTATTCAATTATTTTTTTTTTTATATTATACTCAAATTTTATTTTAATAAAAACTACCATGGCACTGTGCCTGTATAAACATATTACAATTTTTGCAATAACTGATGTGTGTGTATTTATATTATTCTGAAATTCATTAACCAATAACCCTCCATCAAGGGCAGATCCAGGGTTTTATTAAGGAGAGGGTGATTCCTGGGGGTCCTGCCCGGGAAAAATTTTTAGTTTTGGGCTGTTGAATAGCTTAGATAAATATCGTTGTTTTTAAATTACATTACTAACTTCACTTTAAACTCACCAAAATATTTGATGACAGTACAGAACATGTACCATAGTGCTTTTTTTCATCTTAAAAAGAGTCAAAAATAGTTGGAAATCGACTTATGATGTCATAGACAGTGTGACATCACACACATATTGGGATCAGGACCTGTAAGGGCATTCACCTGTTTCGTCGTTCTTTTGGCTGTGTTCACTGCAGAAAATTGTATTATGTCTGAATGGTTGACATCAGGCCTGTATTTACCCTTAGACTCACTAAGCTTGAGCCTAAGGGCGCAAACCTTTTAGTGGGTGCAGGCTTGGGAAATCTACCAGATCTCAAAAACCACCACCACATAGTGAGACAAAATGTTCAAAAACCAGACATTAAAAAAAAGTTTTGTCATATTTTCTTGTTCTTTACACTCTATCTGCTTAAAAATATGTTTCCATCATTAAATTTGATTAAAAATTCCGACCGAAAATATTTAACAAAGTTCATACTTTGAGCAACTATTATATATACAATATATTGGTGTTCCATCTTTGACACATATCGTTTCAGGGAACTTTCACATTAAAACTAAACAACAACTATAGTTAAAATTGAAATTCTTAGAAGAAGCTATGCAACAGCAGGATAATGATTGTTCTCCAGGATGTTTCAATTTTCTCTTTTGCAAAAATTTTTTAATGTTATTTTATTGAAAACATAATGAAAAATAAATAATACAAGTTTTGATTGTTGTTGTGGTTCTTTTTCCTGCCATCAAGTTGAATGGGTGATGATTATTTAAGTTTTCACTTATCGCAGCTTTAGAATAAAATATGCACCATAAAATTTGAGGGGTCAAATGGTGGAGAGATGAGGTGGTGAGGGTAAATGCAGGAGCCTATAGATATTCTGTCTAGGGGTGCAAAATATGTAAATCTGGCTCTGGTTGACGTTGTCTTTTTTTTTTTGTCGAATTACGGTTGAAAAAGAATAGAAATGTGCTGGAGTGGGTTATGAAAGAAGGATTAATTTCATCCCGATATGAGTGTGAGAAGAGATTGTGGGCTAGGCCTCGTTTGAATGAAGCTTTCCAGTGCGGATACCAGAAAGTGTGGTAAGTGAGGAGGAAAGGGACAGGGAGGTGAGGAAGGGATCTAGAAGCAGGGAAGGAAAGAGGAAAGGGGGATAGAGAGGCAGAGAAGGAAGGGGGTAGACGAGAGGAAAGGAAGAAGTATGGAAAAACCATAGTCGTGAATGAGGAACTTTTCAACTCCTACTTCGTGCATTTTCTATGGCGACGCCAGCACAAAAATATATCAGAAAATTTGTTTCCCACATTTTTAAACTCTATAAAAACCACACACATCCAAAGAAGAGCAATAAAGATTAGTACCCCACGTTGTTAAAATAACGTAAACAACATGGCGACAAGTGATTGTCACTGTTGACATGCGTGTTGGAAACACTTCCCACTGAAAAGCACTACGGTACGTGTTATGTACTATGGCTAAACATTTAGTTTTCGACAAGGAATTAAAGTTGGGCTTATCTTTAACTACACTATATTGCTTAGGGTAGATTATAGTTAAGCATAATATTGTTTGTTTGTTTGGATGTTTTATGGCGCAAGAGCATCTGGGCTATACTGCGCCAAAATATAAAGGATAGGTGGTGAAACTGCAGATCACCGCAACCATTTCTTCTTCCTCTTGAAATCGTAGGAAATTGCACTAAATTGCATCGTGACGTCACATACTATCATGTGACATCTGTATGATGCAGTGGAAACTGGTGTGAGATGCCATTTTTTTTCTTCATGCTCGTAATGACGGTCTGAACGTTTTAATTTTTTATGAATTATGTTTTTCTTTATAGATTCAGTAGGCCATGAAAAAGGGTATAATTGCGTGTGAGTATGAGTGTCCAAAGAGGAAGAAAATAATGATTCTGTGTGCGAAATGTAGTATAGAAGATGGTTTTCAATGGCGTTGTAGGAAACGTGGTAGGATTTCTTTAGGTTTGGAGGGAGGAGGAATAGCAGAAAGGGGAGAGAGGAGGATCAGGATGCATGAAAAAAAATGGAAGGGGAAGAGAAAGAGGAAGAAAATTGATGAAAAGTAGGGAGGGAGAAGGATGGTCACGGAAATTATGGGAGTGGAGGAGGATGATTACTAAAAATGCCATAAACAACATGGCTGTTAGTGACTTTGCGGATGCTTGAAATATCTGGTCCCACAGAATAAGTAAGTACTCATATTTTATTTTTTTAGAATTGGGAGGAGGAGGAAAAAGACAGACGAGAACAGCAGAAACAACATGGCCAACTGCTAGATTTGGAAACACGGACAAGAATCGAGGGGGTTGTGTGGTGTGCAGTAGCCCCAGGATGGGTTAATAAAGGAGATATAAACAACAACCAAAGCGATACTTCATAAGGTAATTAGTAAAACAAGTTTAAATATAAACTATAAAAATGTATTTTTTCTTTTTTTAATAACCAAGGTGCCATTTAAATAACTTTTAAATTTATATTACAAAGTCATCAAGCAAAAAGTACGCTAAGACATGAGCGGTAAACAATAAGGTATATTAGTTTTATTTTTAAATACCTGTGTTAGTTTCGACACCAGTTTAAACTTTATTACAGTTGTAACAAGCAAAACATAAAAATATCCTTCGTTGTTCTTTTATTTTCTTGCTACTCATCCTAACGAGGGGGGGTCGCTCCTTTCTGGATCCGTCCTTGGTTCCCCCCCACACTTTTTACAGCTGAAATTGTAACTCTAATATATTTAAGTTTATGGGCTGATGCAATGTAGCAAGTTCAAGCATCTCTAACGCAGCAATGAGAAAATTACTTACTTCATTTGCTAATTAAACCACTACATTTTATTTTAATTTAATTTTGCGTCGAAATTACGTTCAGAAAAAGTAGATCGGCGGGCATCAATCAGCAAGCACATTTACGATTTGAGGTGCTTCGCTGTCTCTACACGAAAATAATCGTAAAAGTAAGACAATAGATACTATTACTGTCTTACTTTTACGATTCAACAACGAGCACCTTTAAGATTTGAGGTGCTTCGCTGTCTCTACACGAAAATAATCGTAAAAGTAAGATAGTAGATACCATTACTGTCTTACTTTTATGATTCAACAATATCTCAAATGAGAACACAGAACGTAAAATCTTGTAAAAGAGATTAGTACAATAGCACAGACACTCCGTAAATATTTGCGTTAATTTTTATGATCATCACAGTCCTAAGACATATAGAATTATATAATAGTAAATAGTTGGACTCATGATGAACCTACAAAAAACTAAGATCATGTTCAATAATTTTGTAGAGGAAACAAAAATACAAGTTGACAACATTGAGCTAGAAATTGCTGATTCATATATTTACCTTGGCCAGCTGATTTCAATGGATGGCAACATTATGAAAGAACTCAACAGACGTATTAAACTTGGCTGGAGTGCATTTGGAAGAAACAGTTTTATCCTGAAGGGGAAATTGCCTTTGTGTCTAAAAAGAAAGGTCTTCAACCAGTGTGTATTGCCAGTCCTCTCTTATGGATCAGAGACATGGAGTCTAACAGTTGGAGCAATACGAAAGTTACAGACAACGCAAAGGAGCATGGAGAGGTGCATGCTTGGAATAACTAGGAGAGATCGAAAAAGAAACACTTGGGTGAGAGAGCAAACTAGAGTAGAGGACATCATTGTTAAAGTAAAAGGGCTGAAATGGCGATGGGCTGGGCATATTGCAAGAAGAACTGATCAACGATGGACAACAGAAATTCTGAACTGGATTCCAAGAGACCACCGAAGACCTAGAAAACGTCCTCAAACTAGATGGGTGGATGAAATAAGAAAACAGGTTGGGGTGACGTGGAAACGAATGGCCCAGGATAGACTTGTGTGGAAAGCATTTGGAGAGACCTTCATCCAGCAGTGGATAGATAATGGTTGAATATGATGATGATATATATATATATATATATAGATTCAGGAAAGCATTCACAAAATTTATCAAAATGGTTTGAATCCAGCAAAGCTACGAATTTAAGACATTTTTGAGACTCGAACCTCACTTTTTGTTTGAGTCATTAGTGTGTCCAGTACTTCATTAAAATCATGTAAGTATTTGGAATGATCACCATTATTATTCTGGTAGTTTAGTCTTTGTTCATTTTCTTCACCTTTATTATCATGACTTCTGGTTTCTGTCCATACCTGATTGAAATTTTCATCTCTATTTGTTTTTTTTTAAAATCTTGTGGAACTCATTAACTTTATTTGTACAGTAAGAAATGTACATGCTTTTATTTTGCAGTATGTCAAATAAAATATAAGAAAATGCAAATATTTTGTGGAAATTATTATGATATATATATTTTTTGTATAAATAGTCTTATCTAAAATATGAAAAGACTGCATTACCATATTAAAATTGATGACTCCCGCAGTGAATTAGATATTTTTAAGAGTAAACATGATTATATTGTGTGTGTATAAGGGCTGCATTGTCTGTATATGTGATTTATCCTTTGCACTCTGAAATAATGTTTTTACAGATTGTGCACCTCATATATCATCTGTGACAGATAAAATCATTATTACTATTATGTGGGGATACGTACATGATGTGCCAACAGCTAGACATGGGCCTTTGTAATCGACTGATACTCTTTCAGACCAGGCAGCACATTCATTCGCATAGGTTTCTCCATTATGCCCACACACAGGTCCATTGGCACGGCAGTGAGCCTGAAATACAACAGTTTTATACATGAAAATGCAGCATTTGTTATAGTGGGGCTCTGAAAGTTACAGGTGGGGGATGAGGCTTAAAATTTGTTAATGTTTTGATGTATTTTATTAATATATTTAATAATACTACACATCTAAGCAGACTAATATATTTAACATTAATGAATAAATTTCATAAGTTTTGCACTGAAAACGTATAGAGGTTATACTAAACTTTATAATTTCCCTTCTCGTTATTACAGAGTAAATGAAAACTCAAATCTTCGTAAAAAAACATGATATACACAAGATCTACCATAAAAATGGATTTTGAATATATTTTTAACGTCAAAGAACAATTTCCATTTTCATGTACAATTTTATACAAAACAAAAAATTTAAAAGAAAATTCTAAAATAATTTATTTTGAGAAATTTTTTTTTCCATTTTGGCTCAGCACCCTAGTTTTAGCCTGGCAATAGTCCTGTTACAATATAAATTATGACTATAGTGAAAGAGTCTTTACATCAGTAAAACATTACGTGATTTAGAATGGATAGTAGAGATCTTGTATTATGAGTACAAGCTAACAATCTGTTCCAGCTCCAATCCACCTTTTCTTTACGTGCCTTCTAATCCTGTGTCCCTTTGTCTCAATATGATTACAATTCTTTTAGATGGTTCCCACTGTTTTGTCCTGATGAAATTCAAGGACCTTTAAAGGACTTTTCAAGGACTTCAAACTGTCAATCGCAATGTATACCCTTTTTGCATCCCTTGTATTAGCCATGCTCAGTGGGCGGGAGAGGAAGGGGGTGTCTCTGAAGCACTACTGGCTTTGTTCTGGAAATAAGGAGAAATACCTTTTTTTTTCCTTTTGCCAAAACATGAAAAAAAGATTTTTGAGAAAAATGTAAGGACTTTTCAAGGACCAACTACATTTTTGGCAGTTTTCAAACACCTTTCAAGGGCCCCTACTTGGGGGGGAAAAAATCAATCAAGGACTTTTAAGGACTGTGGGTAACCATGTTTTATATTATCAATTATATTTAATATATAATATTATATATAAATATATCCCTTGCTTCTGAAGCAAAACTTCAGGAATTGGAAGAGGAACTAGACAAGATCAAATGGGACATTGTAGGACTCAGTGAAGTTAGAAGAAAAGGTGAAGAGTTGGTGGAACTTAAAAGTGGACATTTGTTTTATTATAGAGGAACGGAAACTGGAAGAACAAGTGGTGTTGGCTTCTTAATCAACAAAAGAATTAAAGACTGTCTTCTGGAAGTTGAAAGTACATCAGATCGAGCAGCGAGGCTCGTTGTTCAACTAACCCAGCGATACCAACTTCAGATAGTACAGGTATATGCACCAACATCAAGCCATACCGACGAAGAGGTTGAAGAATTTTATGAAGAAATCAAAGAGTTACACACCAAAGGGAAACAACATATCAAGCTCATCATGGGGGATTTCAATGCAAGAATTGGACAACAGGAACAAGGAGAGACATCGGTTGGTAAATACGGATATGGGGAAAGGAATGAACGTGGCGATCAACTCATCGAATTTGCAGAAGCTGAAAACCTTAGCATCATGAATTCATTTTTTAAGAAGAAACCGCAAAGAAAATGGACATGGAAACACCCAAATGGGGGAACTAGTGAAATTGACTATATCCTGGCAAACAAGAAATCAATTATTGAAGATTGCAGCGTACTGAACAGATTTAATACTGGAAGTGATCATCGAATGGTGAGATGTAAAGTGCACTTAAATACTAAATTAGAACGACAGAAGCTCATTAGGAAACAAGTAAGTAAGAGGGTGGATCTAATGAAACTGAAAGTAAATACCGAGGCATTCAAGTTGGAATTAAAAAATCGCTTTTCTGCACTGGAAGGACTTATTGAAGAAATTGATATCTCAGAAGCAAATGAAAACATTGTTAAGACAATAGTTGAAACTGCTGGGGAAATTGGTGGTGTAACCTGTAAAAAGCACAATAGCAAATTATCTGAGAAGACGAAACAGCTCATGAAAAGGCGAAGAGATATGAAGGTGGACAATCAAAATACCAGTTCCAGGATTGAGTACATAGAACTTTGTAAAACTCTGCGCAAAAGCATGAAAGAAGACATAAGAAAATTCAACTGTGAGCTAGTAAGGAAAGCCATTGAAAATAACAAGAGCCTTAGGGTTGTTAAAGGAAGTTTATCTGTTGGGAAGAAACACATCATTGCATTAAAAGGAGAGGATGGCACCGTAACAAGAAATAGGGAAGAAATACTTAGAAGAGTTGAAGAATTCTACAAAAATCTATACGAAAGTAACAGTGGATTAAACGAAGACTCTGAGATAGTCGAAGGAACAGCTCCTAAAATCTTAAAAGAAGAAGTTTCATTTGCAATAAAAAGTATGAAGAAAGGAAGAGCCCCTGGTGATGATGGTATTACATTAGATATCCTAAAAGAAGCTGGAGAATATGTAGAAGACATACTTGCAAAATTCTTTACCAAATGTCTTAACAGCGGTAACATACCAAACCAATGGGATTCTGCAACAGTAATTCTTTTGCATAAAAAAGGTGATAAAGAGGATTTGAAAAATTACCGACCAATTAGCTTGTTACCTGCTATTTATAAAATCTTCACAAAAGTGCTAACACATCGCCTGCAGAAAAAATTAGATGCAGCTCAACCAAGAGAACAAGCTGGATTTCGAAGTGGATTCAGTACAGTGGACCATATTCAAGTATTAAGAGAATTAATTGAAAGAACACATGAATATGAACTTCCATTGTGTGTTGCATTTATTGACTATGAGAAGGCCTTTGACTCTATTAAAACATCAGCAGTCATCAACTCTTTAAGATCAACAGACATTGAGGATGTGTACATTGACATGGTGAAACGTGTGTATAAAAATGCAAGTGCAAAATTTCGGTTACATAAAGATACCAAAACTATCAAAATTGGTAAAGGTGTGAGGCAGGGAGATACCATTTCTCCAAAACTTTTTACTTCAGCTTTACAGATGATTTTTCAGCTGATAAATTGGAATAACAAGGGAATAAAAATAAATGGTGAATATTTAAATCATCTGCGGTTTGCTGATGACATTGTTATTTTTTCAACGGACCCATTAGAACTCCAAGACATGGTACAAGAGCTCTCAACTAGAAGTGAAGAAGTTGGACTCAAGATGAACCTACAAAAAACTAAGATCATGTTCAATAATTTTGTAGAGGAAACAAAAATACAAGTTGACAACACTGAGCTAGAAATTGCTGATTCATATATTTACCTTGGCCAGCTGATTTCAATGGATGGCAACATTATGAAAAGAACCTGAACAGACGATAAACTTGGCTGGAGTGCATTTGGAAGAAACAGTTTTATCCTGAAGGGGAAATTGCCTTTGTGTCTAAAAGGAAAGGTCTTCAACCAGTGTGTATTGCCAGTCCTCTCTTATGGATCAGAGACATGGAGTCTAACAGTTGGAGCAATACGAAAGTTACAGACAACGCAAAGGAGCATGGAGAGGTGCATGCTTGGAATAACTAGGAGAGATCGAAAAAGAAACACTTGGGTGAGAGAGCAAACTAGAGTAGAGGACATCATTGTTAAAGTAAAAGGGCTGAAATGGCGATGGGCTGGGCATATTGCAAGAAGAACGGATCAATGATGGACAACAGAAATTTGGAACTGCATTCCAAGAGACCACCGAAGACCTAGAAAACGTCCTCAAACTAGATGGGTGGATGAAATAAGAAAAGAGGTTTGGCTGACGTGGAAACGAATGGCCCAGGATAGACTTGTGTGGAAAGCATTTGGAGAGACCTTCATCCAGCAGTGGATAGATAATGGTTGAATATGATGATGATGATGATGATATATATATATATATATATATATTTGTAACCTTTTATTAACTAAATGATACAAAACAGTTGTAAGTACTTTTATTAGTTTCTGCCAGTTTCTCCCACTTTCTGCCGGTTAAAACCGGTTATAACTAGTTTCTGTCACTGGCACAGCAAAAACTAGTTTCCGCTGGCAAAAAGCCAACCCTGAAATAAATATACTATAGTTCACAAGGAAACTTACCATACATTTTCCATAATATCCGAGCATTTTATCTTTCTTTAGCATCCAACAAATATTTGGTTGCTCTACATTGTCTATATCACAGACAGGGGCTTTTGGCTGAGCATTGCATGGGAGCTGCATATTTACTATTGGCAAAAACAAACAAACAAAGGATTTATAAAATAATACACAAAAATGCTTTATTGCCCATGATACAACTTTGAATCTTTTCTGTCAAAATTACTTACCACAGTCATATTGTTTGCAACTTCTGTGATGAATGCTAAGACAAACTCTTTTCCTTGGAACACACCTAAAAAATAATTTGTCAATTAATTATACCATCCTGTTTGGAATTACAATGCCACCTTCAGCAGCCACCCCTTCCCCCGCATACAAACATAATTATAGCAGAATTAATCAAAAAAAATTTTTTGACAAAAAGTATAAGGAGAATGCACTAAAATTCATGTTCCCCACATAGTCATAGCTAGGGCTCGAGAAATCTGGTTGTCAGTATTGACTAGATTTTTGCATGCGGCAAGCGAAGGCTCCTTTTTTCATTAGGTTCCTAGGGTTTCTTATTGAGGCAGGCAAGTATGGTTCATCACAATTTGTCGTCTGGGTCATAGAAATAATTGGAATATTCATCCCAGTGCTTCTCAAGTCTCCTCTTCAGTGCTTTCTTCAATTCAAAGGTTAATAGCATGATGAATAATAACATGAACCACAATTCCCTACCTCAATGCTAGTATAAATAATTTCTTCTGTATTTGGTCCAGTCCATGGGTGCCATAAGGGGCAGAGGGCCCGAGCCCCACTAGCTGTTTAAAAATTTCATTTGCCCGAAACTGCTATACATTTACTTTCAAAAGTTTTACAGTCACATTTTAAAATAAGGTACTTTTTAGCTCATTACTAATTGTCAAGCAGTATCAATTATTTTTGTAGCATTTTGGTATCTTGTACATTTACTAAAATTTTCAACAGCTTTGAGAAGGAGGTAATAATTTTTTTCAGTCCCCTTCCCCACTCGAAGTACTCATATGGGTGCCCATGGTCCAGTCCAAGACTTTATATCGTCCATCTATCCAGTTCTTTTTCTTCTTCTATGTCCCTTTCTCATGATGTTTCCCTAATTAGGACAGTCCGTACTTTTCACCTATCATTACATGTCCATCATATATGTTTTCTTCTTAGTAAGGCATTGATGATAGCTCTTTCTGGATTTTGTTCAGGGCTTTTTGGTTGGAGATTTTGTACGCCTCTTCATTTTTAATAAGCTTTTAAGAGTCTACATTTCGAAAGTTTTAATTTACCTCTTGGCGTTCTTTTTTTACTGTTTACGGTTTTAATCCATATAGCAGAATATGCCACATAAAGTGTTTTAGAATTAAGGTTCTAAGGTGGAAGAATTAATTTTCTTTTGCACAAAGCCTTTTTCATTAAATTTTGAATTCTTTGTCAATTCAGCATCGAATTTCTTTTGCTTAATTATTATTATGGCAAAAATGATTTTTTAAACAGCACTTAGTTTTATGGTCTTGTTTTTACAATAGGAACTTTCGTTGATGTTTTCCTTTCTACTAATACACATTTTTTTTGTATTAATGATAAGTTACATTATTTTGCTTCTACAACAATTTTACTGATGGGTGCTTTTAGAACCTTATTTGTAATTACTAATATTACTATACCATCAGCATACCTCAGTATACTTATCACAGATCCACTTATTTTTAGATCTTATTTCTCTTCTTCCTTGACTTCTTGTATTATTTCCTCTGAGTAAAGGTTATGGTGAAAAAAAAAAAAAACCCACACACATCCCTGTCTGATACTTCCTTTTATTTTTATCTAGTTTGTTCTTGGTTTAATTCGAAGTTTATATTACTTTATCACGTGCTTCGTGTCTAGCTTTTACAAAACAATCTAAAATTCAATAATTCATGCAATGCTTTCATGAATTTCTGTATGGTTCCTTCAAGTTTGGAATTCTAAGAACTTCCAGTCTTTGACCATACCTGATAAGGCCATTAATAATGACAAAACCTTTGTACGTTTAAAAATTTTCACTTGCTTCTTCCATCAGTGGGATCGCTATCGGTATTACTGTATGTCTTTTTGACAAGATATTCAGACCGCACTCTTTCTGTAATTTGCAATGGATCTCGCTTTGGATGACTTACTGATAATCCATGCAAATTGGGTCTGGAACATGCTTACATAATTGCCTCTGCTACTTAGTTGTTCTCTAATTATACGAACAATAACACTTGAATGCACATAACTCCTTCTCTACCATCAATGATGGTCTTAGCTGGATGTTGAACATGACTTTAGATTATACTTGCGATGCAATCTAGTCATCTGTACCAAATTTTACAAATGCCCTTCACGTATTGGATTTAGTATATTAAAGGTATTGTCTTATATTAGTCATATCAGAATTACCTGTCATATGGATGACATGAATTTGGACTGCATGGATCAGATTCGTGGCAGGCACCA
>QLNU02015115.1:15936-27853 GCA_006491805.2 Dysdera silvatica
GAAGTTGGCTAGAAGCAAGTGGCGAGTTCGTTGCCTTCGCAGCTGTATCAGCAGCCTCATTCCTTTTGATACCAATGTGAGCAGGGATCCAACAGAATTTAATATTAGAGTGATCGTGCAGGTGTTGCAGTTGTGAATGGATTTTGGATAAAATAGGATGAGGTGAGTAATTAAAGGATTCCAGTGCTCTTAACGAGCTCTGAGAATCGGTACAGATGATACAATGAGTTAAGCTATGAGGTGAAATATATGTAAGAGCCATGGAAATGGCGTAAAGTTCTGCTGTGAAAATGGAGCATGATGGGGGATTTTTTTCTGCAATGGCACTGTTATTAATGACAAATGCAGAGCCCACATTTGTTTCAGTTTTGGACCCATCTGTAAAAATGAAATTAAAGTCTTGAAAATGATCCCGAAATTTAGAGAATAACTGCTGATATAAAGAATAAGGTGTAGTGCTTTTGCTGTGATTAACCAGATCCCAATGGATGTCCACGGAAGGTACGACCCATGGCGGAGAGAAATGAGTATGAGAAGGAACAACACTCCGGCAATCCATACCCAACTCTCCGGTCAGTCCATCCATCCGAACACCAAAGGAAGGGACGCATGAAGGGCGAGCACCAAAAAGCAAGGTGGAACGAGGTTCAAAAACGGCATCCCAAAGAGGGTGAGTGGACAGTGATTTAAGTTTCGTATAATAGTTAAGAGACAACTGCATACGCCTTGATGTTAAAGATGGTTCGTTGGCTTCCACATAAAGACTTAAAGCTGGTGAGGTACGGAATGCACCTGTACGCAGTCTGAGACCCTGATGGTGAATAGGATCAAGAGCTTTCAAGATGGATTGTCGAGCGGAGGCGTAAATGACAGAGCCATAATCCAGTTTGGAGCGGATGAGAGCGCGATACAGACGAAGCATTGAATAACGGTCTGCTCCCCAGGATGTATGGGAGAGAACTCTGAATACCCTGTGAAATACTGGTTATTGTGTAATGCTGCAACTTTATCGCCAGCTACCACTGATAAAGAATGAACGTAGGGGGGACTCCCCCACTCCAAAATAAGTAAAAGCAATCCCTTGAATGTTCTTCTATCATGGCCAATCCCAATAGGAAGTTGATGCGATTGGCGAAAGAGGTTTAATATGCAGTGATGCTAATTTGTCTTATGTTCAGTATGAGATCAGCAATTTAGTGCTAATACACATCAATGTAGAGTGTTCATAACTATTGGGAGGCCCAAGCAGATATGTACATTTATACATTACAATATATGTAAAATTGCAATTTATTTCAAATTATTAAAGGAAGTACGGTGGATGGGTCATGGACACATATACCCGTATGCCTATGCTAATACATGTGCTTCCTATATTTCATGAATCATTTAATACACTTCAATACCAAATTGCAGTTTCTTACGAATATTCTAAGTATAATTTTTCATATTTTTTAATTTTGGGCACCCACAGCATCCCACAGAATCATCAGCACTATAGCTACTGTCTGTTCAAGAAAAGAAGTCCGATGGTAGAATTGAAAATATCGGAAGGTGACGTCACAAATTGGCTAGTTGCTTACAACAATATAGGATTCTAAGTTCTCTACTCGTTTTTGGCAACCACCAAAAACAAGTTCTGAGACTGGAGTCCTCCTCTGCTGCAAGCGACTAGTTGGTTTGCGATGTCACCTTCCGTTAATTCTAACTGTACCATCGGTCCACTTTTCGTGAACAGACAGTAAATAATCTTGCATCATTGGCAGAACCGTCTGGATTGCACCCCTAACCACAGACATATTCCCTTTGAATTATTCCAGTTGGTTTTATGCCCCTCCTTTCCTGAACTCCTGGTGTGGACCTTCTTCACCACACCCTAGTTACAACCCTAAATATCATATTGTAAAATTAATTTTAATGTTTTGGGTATTATACAGAAATCGTAAACAAAATACATACCTATGTTACTATTCAATTATTCTATTTTTTTTTTTATATTATACTCAAATTTTATTTTAATAAAAACTACAATGGCACTGTGTCTATGCCTATATAAACATATTACAATTTTTGCAATAACTGATGTGTGTGTATTTATACTATTCTGAAGTTCATTAACCAATAACCCTCCATCAAGGGCGGATCCAGGATTTTATTAAGGAGAGGGTGATTCCTGGGAGCCCTCCACGGAAAAATTTTTAGTTTTGGGCTGTTGAATAGCTTAGATAAATATTGTTCTTAAATTACATTACTACACTTTAAACTCACCAAAATATTTGGTGACAGTACAGGACATGTACCATAGTGCTTTTTTCGTCTTGAAAAGAGTCAAAAATAGTTGGAAATCGACTTATGATGTCATAGACGGTGTGACATCAAACACATATGGGGATCAGGACGTGCAAGGGCATTCACCTGTTTCGTCGTTCTTTTGGCTATGTTCATTTACCCTTAGACTCATTAAGCTTGAGCCTAAGGGCGCAAACCTTTTAGAGGTGCAAGCTTGGGAAATCTACCAGATCTCAAAAACCACCGCCGCACAGTGAGACGAAATGTTCAAAAACCGGACATTAAAAAAAAGTTTTGGCATATTTTCTTGTTCTTCATACTCTAATCTGCTCAAAAACATGTTTCCGTCATTAAATTTGGTTAAACATTCCTACTGAAAATATTTTACGAAGCTCACACTTTGAGCAACTATAGTGATGTTCCATCTTTGACACATATGGTTTCAAGGAACTTTCACATTGAAACTAAATAACAACGATATTTAAAAATAAAACTCTTACAAGACGCTATGCAACAGAAGGACAATGATTGTTCTCCAGGATGCTTTCAATTTGCGTTTTTGCAAAAAAATTTTAACGTTATTTTGTCGAAAAGTAATGAAAATTAAATAATAATATAAGTTTTGACTGTTGTTATGGATCTTTTTCCTGCCATCAAGTTGAACGGGTGATGATTATTTAACTTTTCACTTATCATTGCTTTAGAACAAAATATGCAACATAAAATTTAAGGGGTCAAATGGTGACAAGATAAGGTGGTGGGGGTAAATACGGGAGCCTATAGATATTCTGTCCAGGGGTGCAAAATATGTAAATCCGGCTCTGGTTGACGTCTTTTTTTTTTTTGGGTCGAATTATGGTTGAAAAAGAAAAGAAATGCGCTGGAGTGGGTTATGAAAGAAGGATTAATTTCATCCTGATATGAGTGTGAGAAGAGACTGTGGGCTAGGCCTCGTTTGAATGAAGCTTTCCAGTGCAGATACCAGAAAGCGTGATAAGTGAGGAGGAAAGGGATAAGGAGGCAGGGAAGGGGAAGGAAAGAGGAAAGGGGGGATAGAGAGGCAGAGGAGAGGAAAGAAAGCAGTATGGAAAAACCATAGTCGTGAATGAGGAACTTTTCAAAACCTACTTCGTGCATTTTCTATGACGACGCCGGCACAAAAATGTATCAGAAAATTTGTATCCCACATTTTTAAACTCTATAAAAACCACACACATCCACAGAAGAGCAATAAAGATTAGTATCCCAAGTTGTTAAAATAACGTAAACAACATGACCGCAAGTGAGTCACTGTTGCCATGCATGTTGGAAACAATTCCCACTAAAAAGTACTAGGGTATGTGTTCCGTACCATGGCTAAACATTTAGTTTTCGACAAGGAATTAAAGCTGGACTTATCTTTAACTACACTATACTGCTTAGGGTAGATTATAGTTAAGCATAATATAAAGGATAGGTGGTGAAACTGCACATCACGGCACCAATTTCTTCTTCCTCTTGAAATCGTAGGAAATTTCACTAGATCGCATTGTGACGTCACATATTATCATGTGACATCTGTATGATGTGGTGGAAACCGGTGCGAGATGCCATTTTTTTTCTTCACGCTTGTAGTGATGGTCTGAATGTTTTAATTTTTTATGAATTATGTTTTTCTTTATAGATTCAGTAGGCCATGAAAAAGGATGTAATTGCGTAAGAGTATGAGTGTCCAAAGAGGAAGAAAATAATGATTCCGCGTGCGAAACGTAGTATAGAAGATGGTTTTCAATGGCGTTGTAGGAAACGTGGTAGGATTTCTTTAGGTTTGATTTGTTTGGCTTTTATGGGCATAAGAGCATGGAGCTGCTGACATGGTAAATCAAGAGGGCCTTGTGCTCCAGTACTTTGTAAAAATTTAAAAACGTGCGTATGGTCAGCATGGTCATTTAAAATGTCAGACAGTGATGAAGAGTTAAAAGTAAGAGTGCGAGCAAGTCTATGATAGGGGCATTGAGTCAAAATGTGTAAAACACTTATGGGTTCATAGCACACTTGGCAAATAGGTGCTGGTTTTCCTTCCAACAGATGTCTATGGGTCAGATGAGAATGCCCAATGCGAAGTCTGGCAAGGAGAACCTCCTCTTTCCGATTTTTACGGTATGAGGAGGGCCAGTTACGAATTGTATGTTTAATGTTATGTAATTTGTTATTGGTTTGGTGATCCCATTCCTCCTGCCATCTTTGATTCAAACAGGTCTTGATAATTGGGTTGAGGTCTGAGAACGGAAGAAGTTGGCCAGAAGAAAGTGATGAGTTCATTGCCTTTGCAGCTGCATCAGCAGCCTCATTCCTTTTAATACCAATGTGAGCAGGGATCCAGCAGAATTTGACATTGGAATGATTGTGCAGGTGCTGCAGTTGTGAATGGATTTTAGATAAAATAGGATGAGGTGAATATTTAAAAGGATTCCAGTGCTCTTAAAGAGCTCTGAGAATCGGTACAGATGATACAATGAGTTAAGCTATGAGTTGAAATATATGTAAGAGCCATGGAAATGGCATAAAGTTCTGCTGTGAAAATGGAGCATGATGGGGGGATTTTTTCTGCAATGGCACTGTTATTAATGACAAATGCAGAACCCACATTTGTTTCAGTTTTGGATCCATCTGTAAAAATGAAATTAAAGTCTTGAAAATGATCCCGAAATTCAGAGAATAACTGCTGGTAAAAAGCATTAGGTGTAGTGCTTTTGCTGTGGTTAACCAGATCCCAATGGATGTCCACGGCAGGTATGACCCATGGCGGTGATAAATGAGTATGTGTAGGAGCAATACTCCGACAATCTATACCTAATTCTCTGGTTAGTCTATCCATCCGAATACCAAAGGAAGGGATGCATGAAGGGTGAGCATTAAAAAGTAAGGTGGAACGAGGTTCGAAAACGACATCCCAAAGAGGGTGAGTGGGCAGTGATTGAAGTTTCGTATAATAGTTAAGAGACAGCTGCATACGCCTTGATGTTAAAGATGGTTCGTTGGCTTCCACATACAGACTTAAAGCTGGTGAGGTACGGAATGCACCTGTACACAGTCTGAGACCCTGATGGTGAATAGGATCAAGAGCTTTCAAGATGGATTGTCGAGCGGAGGCGTAAATGACAGAGCCATAATCCAGTTTGGAGCGGATGAGAGCACGATACAGACGAAGCATTGAATAACGGTCTGCTCCCCAGGATGTATGGGAGAGTACTCTGAAGATATTAAGGGCTTTATGGATTTGTTTTTAAGAGACTGAATGTGTGGCTTGAAGGTAAGTTTATGGTCAAATAACACACCAAGAAATTTTGCCTTTTGAACAACTGGAATACGATGATTTCCCAGAAAGAGTTCTGGTCCCGGATGTAAGCCTCTCCTCCGACAAAAATGGACACAAACTGTTTTCTTAAATGAGAAAGTAAAGCCATTTTCATTTGTCCAGTTAGTGATGTTATTGAGGGCAATTTGCAACTGCCTTTCTAGTCTGCTCATGTCACGGAAGTCACAGGTTTGGAGGGAGGAGGAGAATAACAGAAAGTGGGGAGAGGAGGATTAGGATGCACGAAAAAAATGGAAGGGGAAGAGAAAGAGGAAGAAAATTGACGAAAAGTAGGGAGGGAGAAGGATGATTCACGGAAATTATGGGAGTGAAGGAGGATGATTACCAAAAATGCCATAAACAACATGGCGGCTAGTGACTTTGCGGATGCCGGAAATATCTGGTCGACGGAATAAGTAAGTACTCATATTTTATTTTTTTAGAATTGGGAGGAGGAGGAAAAAGACAGATGAGAACGGCATAAACAACATGGCCAACTGCTAGTTTTGGAAACACGGACAAGAATCGAGAGGGTTGCGTGTTCTGCAGTAGCGCCAGGATGGGTTAATAAAGGAGAACATAAACAACAACCAAAGCGATACTTCATAAGGTAATTAGTAGAACAAGTTTAAATATAAACTATAAAAATGTAATTTTTTTTTAATAACAAGCAGCTATTTAAATAAGTTTAAGTTTATATTACAAAGTCATCAAGCAAAAAGTGCGCGTTAAGACATGAGCGGTAAAACAATACGGTATATTAGTTTTATTTTTAAATACCTGTGTTAGTTTGGGACACCAGTTTTAAACTTTTGTTTACTACAGTTGTAACAAGCAAAACGTAAAATATCCTTCGCTGTCTTTATTTTCTCACAATTTTATCCTGAAAGGCGGCGGGGGGGGGGGTTCGCCCCTCTCTGGATCCGTCCTTGGTCCCCCCACTTTTTACAGCTGAAATTGTAACTCCAATATATTTAAGTTTCAGGGCTGATACAATGTAGCAAGTTCAAGCATCCCTAACGCAGCAATGCGAAAATTACTTACTTCATTTGCTAATTAAACCACTGCACTTTATTTTAATTTTGCGTCGAAATTACGTTCAGAAAAATTAGATCGGCGGGCATGAATCGGCAAGCACATTCCGTTTGAGCAGAGTGCTTCGCTGTCTCTACACAAAAATAATCGTAAAAGTAAGATAGTAGATACCATTACTGTCTTGCTTTTACGATTCAACAATATTTCAAATTGACAACGCAGCACGTAAAATCTTGTAAAAGAGATTAATACAATAGCACAGACACTTCGTAAATATTTACGATCATTATAGTCCTAAGATATATATAATTAATAACAAAGATATAAATAACATAGAATTATTAACAAAGAATTACTAGATTCTATTTATGGTTTACTATAAACATTCTGCGTACGATTTTACACCCACGATCTTTCCGCAATGCTTATAGCACCCCCTAACACTCAGAAGAATCAAACGTTGGAAAGTCCGTGGGCATGCGCAGTGTACCAACATATTCCCCATTGAGTGATTCGTTCGCTAGACGCTAGTAGCAGGCACAGGGCCCCGATGTGAATCTTTGGTTGTTGAGGGCCGTGTTTTCTCACTAGTGTGCATCTTCGATTGATGTATAATGCGGTTAGCATTTTGAGTATTGATTTTTCCAATTCATTATTTATGTAATCAACTAAAACTTGCATGGTGATGACGCAGTAATACGTGAGAAAAGAAGTTGCTCTGTAAGAATTCATAGTCGAAACTACATTTGGAAGTCGTTAGGCCTATCGAAACGTGAAAGTACAGTCTCCTTTAAAAGCTTTGAATCTTCCAATCCTGGTGATCTTCTGTCTGTAGTGAATAAATTAACGGACATAACCAACATAGAAACGAATTCGACGATAATAAAGCCGTGTTGAGAAAGATATGAACTTGGCGTGCTCTTCATCAGCTTTACAAACTCTCGTGATCTTCTGTCTGTAGTGAATAAGTTACCGGACATTACCGGCATAGAAACGAATTCGACGATACCGGCATAGAAACGAATTCGACGATAACGAAACTGCATTGAGAAGAACATGAGCTTGCGTGCTCTCCATCAACTTTACGAACTACCAACTTTTGTTTCTATCACGAAGCAGCAAAAACTAATTATATTTTAAATCGGATTTTTTGGGACCTTCCGCTGGGTGATACAGAACATTTCATTGACATTTTGTTTTTAAATGTGAATAGTACGAACTCTTGTTTCAGTGTTATTGCTATTTGTTTTTATGAAGATGGAAAAAAGAACTGGACTAGCGGACAACGCTTAGTGTAATGTTTCTGCAACATTTGAACTGTCATTTTTTATAGTTTTTACTGAGTGATGAACATTTTATTAACACTTGTTTGCAAACAATAAGAAATTTCGCTTCTTTATTACTACCATAGGCATGGAGTTTTCATAATTATTGGGGGAGGGGGTGCATATGACTACCCCTATGATTACTACTGACAGTTTCATTGAAATAGAAGGAAAAACCGAGTGTTGAACAGCAATATTTTTAAGGTCTTATACTGAGTGATGAATTACCATCATGTTTCGTTTGTGAACAATAAGAAGTGTTTCTTACTATTATTTGTTTTTACTAAAATGGGGCGGAAAAAATTGAACAAGTGAATAATGACAATTTTATTACATTCAAGCTATTTGACATTTTTGAGATAGTTAACTGAGTGATTTGGAATATTTCGTTTATTTCCCGTTTGTGAACAATAGGAACATTTGGGCTAAGTTGTTAGAAAATGGTAGTGGCTTAAAAGAATTGCATTAACGAAATCTGACATTTTCAGCCATCTCCATGATTGGGAAGTCAACATGAGTTGCTGTTGTTTCTAACAGCAATCAAAAGAATCCAATTGTCTGATTTATAAAATCAATATCAACATTGACAAATGACATTTCATTATGATCATACAAACGGATTAATTCAATATTTAACCTGCAGTAATTGGGAAAAATAAAATGCAGTGAATTAAACATTAACTGAAAAACTGACCATAGTCATTTAACAAGTACAATATTATTAAACACCAAAGTGAATTAAAATTAACTATAAACATAACTGACTGAAAGAATTTGATTTGTAAAGTGATGGAAAAAAGAAATTGAACAGATGTTGTAAGATCATCTCGTGACATGTTTTTCGTTGGGGAACAAAACAGTTGCCATGGGTCAAAATACGGGGGTACTTTAGGGGAAGACTACAAAACGTAGAAGTTGATTTTTGGCAACACGAACATAAGCAACAGCTTAACATTTACACATTTCTGCATTAACAAAACTGAACTGAACACAAATCTGGGTTAAGTAGTAAAGCAAAACTGAAAAAAGAAAACACAGGCACACGAATACAAAAGAGAAATGGAGCAAATTTTGTTGACAAAAAAAGTACTAAATTGAAATTTTGAATTCATCAAAATTTATCTCCCTTATGATTTCCAAAGATTTAGGGAAACAGTAAACTTTGTCCTTTGCATGGTTTTTTAAAAATGTAATAAGCCAAATGAAATTGAAAATCCGTTCGACGATTGTGGGTAGACTACGATGCCTTAACGTGCTCTAAGTGCTTTCATACTCGTCTGGCATCAACGAAACTAACACTGATTAACAGTAAGAGGGTTAAAACCATCTTCCCCCAAAGTATTATGTGTGCTCCAACAATTAGAATAAATACTTTCCCCTGCTCAATCCATTCCTTAATACCTGCAATCGGTCTCCTTGGTTCTGTTGTGCACGGCTACTAAAAAAATGGTGCTAGTACAGAATCTGTTACAACTATGCTTTTTAGTGGAAAGTGTTTCCAACGTTCATGGCAACAGTGTGCTGATTTGCAACCATGTTGTTTACAAGGCGTCATGTTACAAGGCCCTGCTTCTTTCCTCTTCTCCCCCTCCTCCTTTTCCTCGATGCGTCGAAACTGAAAAAAAGGTACTAACCTTTATTGGTCTTCCTCGTCGGATGTATATGGCGGGAATATTTTTTTTATGGTGTTCAAAAATCATTGAAATTTTCTGGCCAATCTTTGTGCTGATGCTGCCATATACTCAGCGAAGTCGGAGTTTATGATATTGTCATTTCCAACATGTCGGTGCTGATGCATGAATTCTTGTTTAACGTTGCTCCCATTCCCTCGATTGCATTTTTGTGTTGCCCTGTCTCTGGGTGTCTTTAAAGTGTAGACTGCATAGTCCTTCCTTCCCTTTTTCCTTTCTTCCCTTCCCTATCATGTGCATTCTCACCTCTTTTCTTCCAACACCACTGAAAAGCATCATCCAAATGCTGCCCACAATATAATACCTGGACAAAATTAGCCCTTCTTTCATAACCCACTCTATCGCATTTCTTTTCCCTTTCAACCGCAGTTCCACAGAAAAAGTGAAGAGATAAATGTTCGGACATAATTCAAGTCCGTACAACATACAAAATATAGCCAAAAATAATGAAGCACTTTCAAATGCTTTTACAACCTCTAAAGATAACCAGCTTATGATGTCACAGAGTGTGACGTCATAAGCCCATCTACAGTGACTTTTCTATTCTTTTCTAGAGGAAAAGAGTACGGTTGTGACATGTTCTGTACTGTCCCCCAAAACAAAGCTTACCCGATCTCCCTCTCAATTCTCCCAAAAACCCGCTGACCTATTGCATGCCCTGGGTTATAAGTAAGTCTGGTCAAATTTTTCCTGTGATGAAACTCAATGAAATCTGAAATTTTTTCATTCACAAACTACCTCCAATCAGCCAAAGTATTGGATGCAAAAAAATATTCCTATTTAATATCCCCAGTTTGATCCCTTGAACGAATTTGCATGTAAAAGAAAATTCATCCATCCTTAACTTACTACGCATAAACTTGTCTTGATTTTTGAATTCAACAAAGCACCTTCCTCACATGTGTCCTTCTTGATAATGGTTTACTGAGGGAAACTTATGTGCTCCCTTTTGGTGTAGCACCCACGTATTTGCCGTGCGTGGAGACCCTTGTCCAAGCAAAGGGAGATCCTGGTAGCTGAGGGGCGAGGTACTGTCCCCAACACGCTACTTTGGCCCCTGCTCCTGGTAAACGGGAGGTCGACCTGTCCCCGGTATCGAACAATCGGCTGGTCGCGAGTGATACTGGTGTTAGTAGCATTTGAGACCTCAAAATTTGTTTCGTTCTTTTGTATTTTCCTTCCTTTTTGTTTTTCTTCCAACACACTGTTACTGTGACATGCCTCATTTGATTTACTTTACTCTTACTTTTTTTTTTTCTTCTATTGGTTCTCCTTTTACTGGTTCTACTACTACTCTGTCTCAGTTGAAACGTCAGTCGAATGATCTAAGATAATAGTTTCTTTTTTCTTGAGATCGATTTTGCTCCTCTGACCACTAGTACCTCCCGGCTTGGGGGATAACCGAAAGAGTATAGGTCCTGGTTAGCTCTGGCATTATTGCAATGTCCCCTTATAGGGCTCCGTGGTGGGTGGGGCTGCCAGGGCCCGAATCTTATTCTAATTCTCTATGGATAATTAAAAAAAAAAAAACTTCTTCACCCGAATGTCAAACCAATGACCAAAAGAGCACGTTTTGATACACCTAGTCTGGCAACCGTGCAACCATCATTTTTAATCGTTTCATCTAATGATGAACGATTTAAAAACCTGTCACCTTTCGTAATCGATAAAAGCATAGCTGGAACGGTTAAAAATATAAAACGACTGAAATCGGACAATTTACTTATAGAAACTGCCACACCATGTCAAACAACTTCTCTTCTACAATGCACAAATTTTCTTTCCATTCCAGTACAGGTCAGTCCTCATAAAACTTTAAATGGCTCTCGTGGTGTCATATTAGAGACGGATTTGAATGATGTCGAAGAGCAAGACTTTGTTAACGAACTTGCAGACCAGGGAATCACCACCGCAAGGCGCATTACAATAAAAAAGGACGGCAATATCATCAAAACAAAACACGTAATTCTTTCTTTCAATAGACCTAAAATCACTAGCACCATCAAAGCAGGTTACCTGATCTGTAAAGTCCGTGAATACATCACTAACCCAACTAGATGCTTTAACTGTCAAAAATTTGGCCATTCCAAGATCTCTTGCAGAGGTAAACTAACTTGTGTTAAATGTGGAACCCACGACCACGATGACAACAACTGCTCAAACACTTCTCCTAAATGCGCAAATTGTAAGGGTGAACATCCATCATGTGCAAAATCGTGCCCTAAATGGAAAGAGGAAAA
>QLNU02015116.1:10767-25948 GCA_006491805.2 Dysdera silvatica
GTTATTTTCAGAGACGAAAGCAGATTTTTTCTGTTTAATGATGGTAAACAAAAACTAGTGCTTCGGAAGATAGAGAAGTTTCATTCATTCATCCTGTGTTTCAAGTTAGGTCAAATTTCCTCCAAGTGGGATGGTATATAGTTCCACGTATGCCTATGGTGTTGGAAGTCTTTGTTTCCTTAATAGGAATATAAACAGTCCCTATTATATCGAAATTTTGGCAGATCACCTCATTCCAAGTGCAAATTATTATTTTCCACATGGCAAGTATACTTACCAACAGGATGGAGCACCATGTCATATAGCCAAGAATACTACGGCATGATTGCAGGAACACGATATCACTGTTCTCAAATGGTCAGGCAATAGTCCTGACCTTAATCCAAATGAAAACATTTGTGAAAAAATGAAAAGGGTTATTGCTAAAGTGAAATCGCTGCAATGGATGATTTAAGGAAAACAATTCATGATGTTTGGTGTGCAATCACAGGTAATGATTGTCAGCAGTTAGTGGAGTCCATGGCTCGTAGAATCCAAGCAGTTATCACAGCCAATGGTAGTTAGACCAGGTACTAGGAAGAAAATTGCCATATTTTTGTCTTGATTTTTAAAATTGCCATTTTTTGTCTCGAAGTGTATAGAATAATATTCTAGAAGTGTCGGAAACACACATAGATTCAGTTTTAAAAACTCAGGAAACTATAGAAGAAATACGTTTCATGCATATTTATATATATATATATGTATATATATATATATATATATATATATATATATATATATATATATATATATATATATTATATATATATATATATAGGCCATGTATATATATATATATATATTATGTATATATATATATATATATAAAAGTTTTCCTCGCCCATTCTTGGCGGAAACAGGCTTTGGGACGGGCAGAGCGCCATGTTCCCAAGCCTCTTTTTACATCACTTCTTAATGTGCCATGTCTAGAAACTTCCTGACAATGTGACACGTGTTTAGGATTGTGGCTTTTTGTATTTCAATGTAGGTGTTTGGGTCAATGTTGAGTATCTCCAAATTCGTCGCAAGCGTTTTTGGTACTATCCCTGTTGCTGAGATGACTAACGGGATGATGAAGATCTTTTCCATACCCCATATATCTCGTACTTCATGTCTGAGATCTTGGTACTTGGTGATTTTCGTTGTGTAGGTTGTCTGTATGTTATTGGTGTTGGGTACTGCTATGTCGATTAAGTACGTGGTCTTATTCGATTTATCGACGAGGGTTATGTCAGGACGGTTATGTGGGACTGTCTTGTCTGTTATGATTGCTCTATCCCAGTAAAGCTTGTGTGTTTCGTTCTCATGCACGGTCTCTGGCTCATATTTGTAGTACGGGCATTTTTCTGTCAGAAAGCCAGCATTCGCTGCCAATTTCTGGTGGACTATTTTCGCTACTTGATCGTGTCTATGTTTGTAGTCTGACTGCGCAAGGATCTTGCATCCTGCCGTCACGTGTTGGATTGTCTCCGATGCCGCATGACAGTGTCTGCATTTGTCGCTTTCTATGTCTTTTCTCTGGATGAATTTCTGATTGTTCCTTGTTGCGATCACTTGGTCTTGGATGGCTAGCATGAATCCTTCTGTCTCTGGCTGGAGAGTGCCTTTGGCCAGCCAAGAATTTGATGCCTTTTTGTCAACGTGTGGTTGTTGCAGGTCATTGTAGTGCCTGCCATGTAATGGTTTTCCGGCCCAAGTTCTTAGTTTCTGTTCGTTGGCTGTTTCCAGGACACGCTCTTCGGTACTACACAGGTTTAGTGGCGTGTAATTTGCATCTGCTTGTATTATGGCTTGGATGAGTGGCGATCGGGGACTCTTCAACTGGAAGTATTGCCTCATGCTCTGGATCTGCTTGTCATGTAAGTCTTTGAGGTCCGCTTGTCCGCGTCCTCCTTCTTCCCGGGGTAGTGTTTGCCGTTCAATTGCCGTTGCAGGGTGTAGTTGTCCGGCTCTTCTCTGGATGGTTCTCATTTTCCGCTGGAGTTGTTCTAGTTCAGTGTTGGACCATTTGATGATCCCGAAGGAGTAGGTGAGCACTGGTACCGCATATGCGTTAATTGCTTGCGTGGTGTTCTTCCCGCTCAGTTTCGTCTTCACAATGCTTCTAAGTCTTTCTTGGAATGCTTGCGTGAGCTGGACCTTGACTTTCTTGTGCTCCTGCTGCCGTTTTTGCATTATCCCTAGGTATTTGTAGGTTTCGCCCTCGTCCAAGGTCTTCAGTAGTCTCCCGTCTTCGAGTTCGATGCCTGGTAAATCTTCTTTGCTATTCTTCTGTATTTTGCACTTATCGAGGCCGAATTCCATTCCTATGTCCTTGGAGAATGTCTCTGTTATACTGATGAGTTGTCGGAGTTGGGTGATTGTTGGCGCGTATAGCTTGATGTCATCTACGTACATGAGGTGGGAGACTTTATGTAGGTTTCTCTTGTCTTTCTTCAGCATGTATCCGTATTTACTTGTGTTCAGCATCCTTGACAAGGGGTTTAACGCCAAGCAGAACCACTGGGGGCTTAGTGCGTCTCCTTGAAAGATTCCGCGGCGGATGGGGATCTCGGCCGATTCTATTTTACTGTCTGGCGTGTTTAGCTGTAACCTGGTTCTCCATTGTTTCATGCTGCTCTGTAGGAATCGGATGATTGAGGGATGCACTTTGTATATGCTGAGTATTTCAAGGAGCCACGAGTGCGGAACAGAGTCGAAAGCCTTCTTGTAGTCTATGTATGCGGTGTTGAGTTTTCGCTTTTGTTTTCTTGCTTGTTCCAGGATAACTGAGTCGATGGTAAGCTGCTCTTTACATCCCAGAGTCCCTTTCTGGCATCCCTTTTGTTCTTCCGTCATTAAGTTGTTGCTTTCGCTGTGCCGGCTTATTTTTTCAGAGATGCACCCCGTGAGTATCTTATACAGGGTGTTAAGGCACGTAATGGGTCGGTATTTCGCTGGGTTACTGGTATCCTGGTCCTTCGGTAGGAGGTAAGTTATTCCCTTGCAGAGGAATTCAGGCATTTTGCTGGGGTCTTCAATTATCGCCGTAAGTTCCTTGGCTAATGGGCCATGGGCGCTGGTAAATTTCTTGTACCAGAAGTTGTGTATGCCGTCAATACCCGGGGCTTTCCAGTTGTGCGTACGTTGGATTACCTGCTGGAGTTCCTCTATCGTGATGCCCGTATACTCCATCTCCTCTATTCCTCTCGTAGCCTCCATTTCTTGCTGAATCCAGGGGGCGCTTTTGTGCTGTACTTCATTGGACCATAGTGTCTTCCAGAAGGTCTCTATTACTGCTGGCTTTGGGGCTTCGTACTTGTCTTGGCTCGCTGATGTCTCTTGGAGCTTCCTGTAGAAGGCCTTCTGGTTTGCTTGGAATTGCATGTTCTGTTGTTTTCTGTTGGTACAGTCTTTGTATCTTCGGAGTCTTCTGGCGTATACACCCAGTTTTTGTTTGAGGGTATCCAGATATTCGCTGATATGTTTATTGGGCTCTTCGTGTCTTGTATGAATCCTATTTCTCTTAAGGGCCATCTTCACTTTCCTCACTAATTTCTTACCCCTATTTCCCTGCATGTACTGAGTTATTCGCCCTATGCTTCTGCGGAGCTCTTCTATTCTTTTCTCCAGTCTCACTTGCCATGGTGGTTGGGTTTTGCTTCCTCTGTTATTTCGGTCTTCGTTGCGTACTTCATACCCATTGACGCGTGATGCCGCTACAGTTGCACAGTATATGGCAGTATGTATTTCCTGTAGGGAGTTGTGTTTCTGTAGGTGTAGTGGCAGGGTATGTTCATTGAGGATCTTGGTTGCTTTGCAGAGTTTCCAAGATGCCGGTTGGCGTGGTATTCTTGGCCTTGTTGCGGCATCCGAGCCTTCATATTCCGCCAGGGCACATTGGAAACCTTCTTCCATTTTCTCCACGTCCCTCCTCTCTTCTTGTTCTATGCTTGTTTGGAGCGGTTCTCTTGCGCCAATAGCTGGTGCTTCAGGCACTTCAGGGTTTGCCACACTGGTTGAAGTGTTTGCCAGGTCATTGGCGACTTCATCTCTTAACCTTTGTAGTATGGGCTCTGCTAAGAGATTTCTGGTTATTATGTTCCTGCGTTGGGTTGTTATCCTTTCTATACTGATGTCTAGGTGTGGGTACTGTTGTGCGAATTTGGCGTGAAGTGTGGGTCTGTAATTTGTCATGTCTGTTTCTAGCTTTGTAATCGTATAGTAGGTGCGCATGATGTAGGTGTTCATATCTATTGTCCATGACATGCGCTGGCGTGCTCTTTCAGCCCTAGTGGTTGCACCTATACTAGGCTGCAAAGCACTATGGGCTCTGTTGGTTCTAGTAGCCGTACAGTTGTAGGCACCGCTACAACTGCCGGCACCTCCAAGAAGAGACTGTTGCATATTTTTTGAACAGACGCCTCTGCTTAAAGTCCGAATGCGGTTCTGATTCAAGAGCGCGACAACCGATTCTCCATTCATATTTTCATTATGGTTCATATCATCAGAGTCTGAGATAGCCTTTTTCACGTCGCTGGGTTACCGATAGTTATCCCAACGGCGTTCCGGATGCTGGCATGTCGTCAGCAGGCTACAAATCCGGTTTTAATGGTCCAATGGTATTTTTATTCATTATTAATATTACTGGAAGTCAGAGATATGTTACGAGCGTAGTAACGCTTGGTTTTTTTATTTGTTGCCAGTTCGATCCCCAGCATGGGAAAAGATAACAAGCGTTACTACGTCAGACGCCATCTCTGATCATGGTGGCATTAATAATGAATAAAAATACCATTGGGCCATTAAAACTGGATTTGATATATATATATACGTAGTGTACGAACTTAGAACAGAATTTCCCCTTGAGCTCTTCATCTAATGAACCAGTACAGATGGATACACCAAATATAAAAAGGAAACTTTCAATTGAGTAAAAATTCGATAACAAATTTTTTGGCAATGGGTAAATCAGCTACTTGTAAACACTCAATATATAATAAAGTAGAATAATCACAATAAATCAGTACTTTTGGTTTTATTTCTGTCTATGTGTTGCCATAGTTTCTCATAGCGTGAAGTATGTGTTGCTATTTTAATCATTTAATTAAATAATCTATTGTAGTTTTGGGAAATTACCTTGGATTTTATTTTCTGTTTAATATAATTATACATTTATCAGTAGTCTGTGGAAAAAATATAGTACCTCTTTTAATTCTGGACATGTTATAATGCATGTATTTCGCATGCTGGCTGATGATGCGCGCACTGGTGACGCATGCGTGTTTACAAAAATCGTAAGATTTTCAAAATTGTCATGTTGGCAGTTATGCATGTACATGCTTATCACGAAATGTGAGCTGTTTTAGTTAAACGTGACTCATAAATTCGGGTGAACGATATTTTTATTTCACACATATGCACTCAATATGCCTGGCAGAAAATGTGAGTTTAATAATTTATGGTTAGAGAAAAATGATGTCCTATATATATGGTAATTTTAATGTTAATTGTTATTTAAAAAAATATACACTGGTTTCCATAAATTAAGCAACAAATGGAAAAAACATAATAATTTGGCCAAATGTAGTTCAAAATTCACGGAATTTGCATACGTTACTAGCAAAGGCATGTAGCATCGATATACAGGATGCAAATGAGTGGCGCTAGTGTCAATTTATGCAAATGCGAAAAAGCTTAAAACTAGCTATTTTGCAATGAGTCGCCAATTAATGTGCGATGGTAAATGAAGAGATTTTGAGATAGCCAATTTGTAAAAATGATGTCGAAACGTCATTTGCCAGTAGAATTACATTACGCAGCTATACGCAGACTTGAAGCTGGTCAACGGCAGGCGGACGTTGCAAGATGGCTGAACATCGACAATTCTGTGGTCAGCAGAGTGTGGCAACAGTTCCGAACCAGGAATTCAGCCTCCCGAAGATACAGCGAAGGTAGGCTAAGGGTTATGACCTCCTCGGATGACCGATACTCCCAGCTTTCTGCAAGGCAAAACAGGATCGCTACTCCAACTCATCTCAGATCTACGTTTGTTGCAGCTACAGGAAGGACTGTATCAGCCTCGACTGTACGCAGAAGGCTAGATGAAGGAGGACTGTATGCTAGACGACCAATATTATGCGTGCCTTTAACTTCTCGCCTCAGGAGGAAACGTTTGAATTGAGCATGTATGCATGTGAACTAGAATCGAAATCAGTGGACGTCCGTACTTTGTATGAATGAGTCGAGATTTGCTTTTCAATGTGATACTCGACGAGTTTCTATCTGGAGAGAGGCTGGTACTCGATATCAGCCCTCTCTTATGCAAGAAAGGGACACATATGGTGGAGGTACTTTGCCTGTATAGGGAGGCGTAGCTTTAGGCGGACGTACTGCCCTCTATGTGTTGTCACATGGAAACCTTAATGCTCAGAGGTATAGAGACGAGATACTGGACCCCATTGTTCGACCGTATGCGGCCGCTATTGGCGATACATTTGTACTGCAGTCAGATAATGCCCGCCCTCACACAGCTCGTCTCGTGCAGCTGTAAATTGAAGAAGAGACTATAATCGAAATGCAATGGCTAGCACGCTCTCCCGACATAAATCCCATAGAGCATGTTCGGGATGCTCTCGAGAGGCGTGTTGCTGGCCTCCACCCCACTCCCCTCTCCCTGCAGGGGCTTAGAATTGCTTTGCGCGAATAATGGGCATTGCTACCCACGAAGCTCATTGACAACATTATTAGCAGCATGGAACAACGCTGTCGGGCCTGTAATGCTATTCGAGGTAACCACACTTCGTATTGAGATACTTTTACTATTTAATCGTGACACCTGTATTTCTGACTTTTTTTTATTTATATAGCTTATACAAAATGTAAATGCTTTGTATCACATGTTCTTACATATGGTATGATAAAGATTTTCACCCAATTTCATCCAAATTTTTTTGTATATTATGAGTTATCACGTTTTTTAGATTTGTTATTAATTTGAGGAAACCATTGAATAATAAGCGATAAAATCATGGCAGATTCCCACTATACTCCCCTCCCCACCAACAAAATGTGCGTTTCAGGAATGTTTAAAATACTATTGTATAGACTCCTTAAAAATGTTGTTAGTACTCCTTAAGAACTCCTTAATTTTCTTTTTAAATTGGAGTATGAACCTTGTATTACGAAAGTAAACCAACATTCTCCGAAAAGTAACTGTCCCCATGATACACTGTGTCATTTATTAACGTACAATTTATTTACATCGAATACGAACCTAAGCATGGTATAAAAGCGTGGAAAAGGTACAATTCTTGCTTCTCTTCAAAATGCATGTTCATTGTAAGTTAATATTTGACATGTAGTAATTTTATGACACCCACGCTTGAGCTCAGACTAGAGCTTTTTAATGTATAGGAGAAAAAGATACACCGCCCTGCTCTAGGGTCTCTCCGTTTGATCCGGAGTGCCTTAACCGCTAGACTACCAAGCGTCATGAACGACGCCCTTTTTCTCCGTATACAAGGTTGTTGTAAGATATTATTACCCTTCACAGGGATAACACAATTGCCAAATTATCAGTACACAAAGCCACTGAGGCAGGTTTTTTATAATTTTTCGTGGGGAAATTTTGACATATAGTAATTTTCTGACACCCATGCGTGAGCTCAGACTAGAGATTTTTAAAGTATAGAAGAAAAGGCGGATCTCCCTGGCCTAGAGCCAAACTAGGATCTCTCTGTTAGATCCGGAAGTCCTTAATCACTAGGCTACTAAGGCATAAGAACGATGCTTTCGTTCTTAGTACATAAGATTGCTATAAAATAGTATAACCCTTCACAGGGATAACACAATTGCCAAATATGGTCAACACACGAAGCCACCAGGGCAGGTTTTTATAATTTTGCATGAGGCGAATTTTTACATATGCAGTAGAGCCTTCATTAACCGAAATACCGATTAACCGAAATATGTATAGTATTAAAAAGGATTCTTTTTACGATTTTTTTAATAAAATACACTTTTTCTTATAAAAAATGAAATACTGTGCAGGATATTAGTAAATGCTGGGACAGACTGTTCGACGAAATTTTGATTTGTGATGAAGGAGAACGAATGAGAAAAAAATAAATTTCCAAGACCTCTTACAAAAGGTTCCCGGATGTGAACAAATTAATCAAAGTGGGATTGGTGAATGGGTAAATGACAATGATTCTGAATTTGATTTTAATAACCAAGACATCGTTAACGTGGTGCTGCCCCAGATGCGGAGAAGACAATGAGGACAACGTTCGAGAGAGCGACAGCCGTATTACCGCCGATGATGGCGTCAGTGCTTTAGAGGTAAGAATTTTTCTACTGGTTTGGGGCATGAAAACTTACCTAAAATACTGTACTGGCTTTTCCTACAAACTACAGCATGTACTGTATTTTTTTCTCAGATTGCATTACAGTTTGTTGAACAATCTGATGAAGCACAATCTTCAGACGTTCTTTTAATGAAAAGATGGCGAGATAACACTGTGCGAAAACGATGTGAAAGAAAGAAGCAAAGGAAAATTGAAGAATTTAAAAAAAGAACACTTAAAAACATTTTAGTGATTACATAGTACAGTACATATTGTTTATAATTTTAATAAATAGTTTTTATTATGTATTTTAACCGTTTAACTTCAGAAATCACAATTTATTTTTTAATCCAAAATTTTCGTTACCCGAAACCATACCCACACCCCCTGCTTTGTGTTGGTTAACAGATGTTCTACTGTAGTAATATTCTGGGCTATTTTATTGATTTTTTTCGCCAGGGCGATCTGTCTTTTTCTCTTATACATTAAAAAGCTGTAGTCTGAACTCAAGTGTGGGTGTCAGAAAAGTTATTACATGCAAGAATTCCTCCACGGAAAATTACAAAAATCCTGCGCGCGGTGGCTTTGTATGTTGACCATTTGGCAATTGTGTTATCTCTATGAAGGGTAATAATGACTTACAACAATCTTTATATTTAACATTTATTGATTAGAAAAGCCACGTTTTATGTTCAAAATCAGATTTTGTATTTTTTGCAATAGCTTTAAAAATTGCAATAACTGGGAAGTATATATCTACAGGAATAAAATATAAAAGTGAAAATAAAATACGAAAATAACGTTTAATAAATATGTGTCTCCTTTATCGGAAAGATGAAATATATATTCATCATAGAATAATAAATAAGAAAATACCAATTTTTTGCCTTCAGACGTCATTTTAAATTTTTGATTGCAATTTTGCCATCAAAATTTAATTTTTTATAATGTCTCCATATTAAAGATTGTGGTGTATGTATTTTTTTTTCTTTAAAGTATTCTCAAATTAATAGTTTACAAAACAAGATCTTGTGTCAGAATTTTGATAATGATTCAAGGTTTGAGAGTCTTTTCTCCCCTTTACTAGTTTGACAAATAAATACACATACGTATTTTTGCTGGCCTATTACAAATATAGTTTTCGGAGGGGATCGGTCTTTAAGATTCCTCCCCCCCTCTGGATACAGGCATGGTCGAATGTGTTGTCATCAGTAGACTATGCATCTTATCATGTTTTTACTGTGGTGACAAATATGGTCACTGCAGAGATTTCCGCTTTCCACCAAGAAAAAATTGACCGCAAAGTTTGAGAAGCAGAAATTTATAATTACATTATACTGGTTTTTCTTTGTGTTTATAATGCGGCAACAGACCTAAATAAAACCCTTTCATTTATCAGCAACATCGACGTGAAGCAAGAAATGCCAAGTGATATATCACTAGCTAATTTTGTTTAAAATGCTTATTTTTCATTTATCTTCACCACCTTTACATTTCACATATGGACCAGTGAAAAACATTTTTGAGGGTCGTTAATATTTGTTTTGCCCAGGGCCGTTAACACTGTAAGAACAGTCCTGTGTATCAAGCTCGTGATACTCTTTTATATTTCTACATTTACTAGAAATTTTAGGTCTCTCCTCTGTGATTCTTTTGCCCATAGTATAAACAGAATTGTTACCCGGTGTGCTTAGACATCTAATCTGTGCCTCTTGTAATAAAATTGTTACCTCAACAGCAATTTGTGTATCAGGTTATTGGGCAATAAGATTAACAAACCGTATAGAAATGGCATGTATTAAATTTCTCACCATCTTGCCGTGATGATATGGCACAGTCTTCCTGAAAGATGCACAATTTTTAGAGATTATAGTGCACAGTTTGTACACTCACTTGTATGCTTCTCTTCTCTTCCTACATTACTTTTAGTTTGGAAGAACTAGCAACACATTCATACACACTTCAGAATACTTTCTTGGTATGTTGTATTTGTATGTGTACCTCCTGATCCAGCTGTCCTTTGATATTGTTATGTTTGTGTTTACTTTATAACAAATGTATGATTGTTGATTGATGACAATGCTCTCTCTGAACTATTCCATGAGAGGATATGGCCCAGTGGTGGTGCAGTGGTAACATGCTTGCCTAACGTGCCATTATTTCGAGTACAACTTTCAAGGGTGTCTGGAAAAAAAGAAAGAAAGAAGGCTTACCTACCAGGGGTGTCTCTGAGTGCTCATAAAACTAGGTCCCAAAGGCCCACTATGTTTAAAATTATGGGTATTTTTTGGAAAATGTGGATCACCAAAAAAACAGAACACTTTTTTTCCTTACTAAATAGCGGGTCCCTGGAACTTGCTATTTTTCTAATATCGAGTCCTTTCCTTCTGTTCGCGTATTTTACGTGCCATAGCGCGTCAACGGCACCTCTGCCTACTAACCGTTCACTGTAATCCGGGGGTTGGTACTCTAGGCCATAAGAGGTTTGAATTTCTCGGAAGACTTTAGATCTAAGGCGCAGCATGACACTTACTATCTTTATGCCATAAAACTCAAACAATCATGAAAGGATAAACCTTCATTATTCAAAGCAACAATTATGCACACTTTCTATGCAGTATTAATTAGCGAAAACTTTCCATTTTGTTTATAAAAGCTTGCCACTCTTGCATCCTTATGCTACTGGATGATGCAACTCCCGGAAACATTACTGCAGCAGATATTTTTATCAGCTAGTGAAAAATGTTCTTAAGTTTCTGATGGCATTGATGATGCAATCTTTATTTTATTGTTTTGGCAGATTTTGAGCAAAGTGATACTTAATTTAAAAAATAAACACATGTTCGTAAGATTTTATTGATGATGCAATTTCCATTTGACCGCTATTATATGTTATTCAATACAGCTATTTCCTATTCTCTATTTTGTGCAGTCTCGGTTATGGGCATTGCTTGGTGGACCGACCTAGTCAAAACCTTCTGCAACAAGACGAATTCCAGCAGCCACCAGGACAGCTTTACACCAAGGATCATCAATGCCAACTGGTGTTTGGGTATGGTTCCAAAATTTGTCCTTATATGCCGGAATGCAAAAGGCTTTGGTGCACCATGGATGAAGATACTAATGGCGGCTGCCGGACACAACACATGCCATGGGCAGACGGTACTCAGTGTGATTCTGGAAAGGTTAGCATACCTAAAATATTCTTAACTTAATATAATAAAGAGCAGATATTTAAAAATTAAGTGCCTACATAGTATAATATACATTTAAAAGTAATTTATTTTCGTATATCACATTCCTTTAAATTAAATGTTAGCAATAAATTAGTACTCACAAGTAATATTTTAATTTTAATAAAATAACATCGGCTGTACTTTGTTTCTAATTCATTAATGCGTATTGCATAATAAAAAAATACTACAGCATATTTAACACAAAAATTGGGAGTATTATTTTCTGTTCTTTTAAAAGTGAAGAGAAGTATGTATACTGGTATATCATCATCATCATCAACATCATCATATTCAACCATTATCTATCCACGGCTGGATAAAGGTCTCTCCAAATGCTTTCCACACAAGTCTATCCTGAGCAATTCGCTTCCACGTCACCCCAACCTGTTTTATTATTTCATCCACCCATCTAGTTTGAGGACGCTTTCCAGGTCATCTGTGGTCTCTTGGAATCCAATTCAGAATTTCTGTTGTCGATCGTTGATCAGTTCTTCTCGCAATATGCCCAGCCCATCGTAATTTCAGCCCTTTTATTTTGACAATAATGTCCTCTACTCCAGTTCGCTCTCTCACCCAAGTGTTTCTTTTTCGATCTCTCCTAGTTATTCCAAGTATGCACCTCTCCATCCATGCTCCTTTGGGTTGTCTGTAACTTTCGTATTGCTGCAATTGTTAGGCTATATGCCTCTGATCCATAAGAGAGGGCTGGCAATACACAATGGTTGAAGACTTTTCTTTTTATACACAAAGGCAATTTTCTCTTCAGGATAAAACTGTTTCTTCCAAATGCACTCCAGCCAAGTTTAATACGTCTGTTGAGTTCTTTCATAATGTTACCATCCATTGAAATCAGCTGGCCAAGGTAAATATATGAATCAGCAATTTCTAGCTCAATGTTGTCAACTTGTATTTTTGTTTCCTCTACGAAATTATTGAACATGATTTTAGTTTTTTGTAAGTTCATCTTGAGTCCAACTTCTTTACTTCTAGTTGAGAGCTCTTGTATCATTTCTTGAAGTTCTGATGGGTTCGTTGAAAAAATAACATTGTCATCAGCAAACCGCAAATGATTTAAATATTCACCATTTATTTTTATTCCCTTTTTATTCCAATTTATTTGCTGAAAGTCATTTGTAAAGCTGAAGTAAACAGTTTTGGAGAAATGGTATCTCCCTGCCTCACACCTTTACCAATTTTGATAGTTTCGGTATCTTTATGTAACCCAAATTTTGCACTTGCATTTTTATATACATATTTCACCATGTCAATGTACACATCCTCGACGTCTGCTGATCTTAAAAAGTTGATGACTGCTGACGTTTTAATAGAGTCCAAGGCCTTCTCATAGTCAATAAATGCCGCACACAATGGAAGTTCGTATTCACGTGTTCTTTCAATTAATTCTCTTAATACTTGAATATGGTCCACTGTACTGAATCCACTTCGAAATCCAACTTGTTCTATTGGTTCAGCTCCATCTGATTTTTTCTGCGGGCGATGTGGTACCACTTTTTTGAAGATTTTATAAATAGCAGGTAAGAAGTTAATTGATCGGTAATTTTTCAAATCCTCTTTATCACCTTCATTACGCAAAAGAATTACTGCTGCAGAATCCCATTGCTTTCGTATGTTACCACTGTTAAGACATTTGGTAAAGAATTTTGCAAGCATGTCTTCTACATATTCTCCAGCTTCTTTTAGGATATCTAATGTAATACCATCATCACCAGGGGCTCTTCCTTTCTTCATATTTTTTATTGCAAATGAAACTTCTTCTTTTAAGATTTTAGGTGCTGTTTCTGCGACTACCTCAGAGTCTTCGTTTAATTCACTGTTTCCTTCATTTAGTTTACTGTAGAATTCTTCAACTCTTGTAAGTATTTCTTCCCTATTGCTTGTTGCTGTTCCATCCTCTCCTTTTAATGGAATGATGTATTTCTTCCCAACAGATAAACTTCCTTTAACAACCCTAAGGCTTTTGTTATTGTCAATGGCTTTCCTTACTAGCTCACAGTTGAATTTTCTTATGTCTTCTTTCATGCTTTTGCGCAGAGTTTTACAAAGTTCTATGTACTCAATCCTGGAACTGGTATTTCGATTGTCCACCTTCATATCTCTTCGCCTTTTCATGAGCTGTTTCGTCTTCTCAGATAATTTGCTATTCTGCTTTTTACATATTACACCACCAATTTCCCCAGCAGTTTCAATTATTGTCTTAACAATGTTTTCATTTGCTTCTGAGATGTCAACTTCTTCAATAAGTCCTTCCAGTGCAGAAAAGCGATTTTTTAATTCCAACTTGAATGCCTCAGTATTTTCTTTTAATTTCTTTAAATCCACCCTCTTACATACTTGTTTCCTAATGAGCTTCTGTCGTTCTAATTTAGTATTTAAGTGCATTTTACATCTCACCATTCGATGATCACTTCCAGTATTAAATCTGTTCAGTACGCTGCAATCTTCAATAATTGATTTCTTGTTTGCCAGGATATAGTCAATTTCACTAGTTCCCCCATTTGGGTGTTTCCATGTCCATTTTCTTTGCGGTTTCTTCTTAAAAAATGAATTCATGATGCTAAGGTTTTCAGCTTCTGCAAATTCGATGAGTTGATCGCCACGTTCATTCCTTTCCCCATATCCGTATTTACCAACCGATGTCAATTTCTGCTGGCTCTCCATTGGGGTGTTTCATATCCATTTTCTGTAGTTCTTCGCCAAATGCGCTAAGATTTTTAAGATTCTAGAAATTCGATGAGTTGATCGCCACGTTCATTCCTTTCCCCATATCCATATTTACCAACCGATGTCTCTCCTTGTTCCTGTTGTCCAATTCTTGCATTGAAATCCCCCATGATGAGCTTGATATGTTGTTTCCCTTTGGTGTGTAACTCTTTGATTTCTTCATAAAATTCTTCAACCTCTTCGTCGGTATGGCTTGATGTTGGTGCATATACCTGTACTATCTGAAGTTGGTATCGCTGGGTTAGTTGAACAACGAGCCTCGCTGCTCGATCTGATGTACTTTCAACTTCCAGAAGACAGTCTTTAATTCTTTTGTTGATTAAGAAGCCAACACCACTTGTTCTTCCAGTTTCCGTTCCTCTATAATAAAACAAATGTCCACTTTTAAGTTCCACCAACTCTTCACCTTTTCTTCTAACTTCACTGAGTCCTACAATGTCCCATTTGATCTTGTCTAGTTCCTCTTCCAATTCCTGAAGTTTTGCTTCAGAAGCAAGGGATCGTCCATTAAACGTAGCCAAGGTCAATAACAAACGGCAGCCTGGGCCATTCCAGTGATTCTTAGCACCCCCTGCTTTCATGCCACACTGACCGCTGCCTTGATCAGGAGCACTCCAGCACCTGGAGACTAGGGGCCATGGTTTTTGGTGTATTAGCATATTGGAGGAATTAGCCATAATTTCACCACGCTGGCTAGACGGGTTGGTGAATTAGCCCTCCCCTTCCGCCTTTCTATCCGTGCAGCAAATATTAATTTGCCACATAAATAGAAAGCTCAGCCTGCACCACTTGAAGGCGGGGTAGGACACTAGGTTACTGGCCTGGCCGGTTCCA
>QLNU02015117.1:0-15854 GCA_006491805.2 Dysdera silvatica
GAGCTCTCAACTAGAAGTGAAGAAGTTGGACTCAAGATGAACCTACAAAAAACTAAGATCATGTTCAATAATTTTGTAGAGGAAACAAAAATACAAGTTGACAACATTGAGCTAGAAATTGCTGATTCATATATTTACCTTGGCCAGCTGATTTCAATGGATGGCAACATTATGAAAGAACTCAACAGACGTATTAAACTTGGCTGGAGTGCATTTGGAAGAAACAGTTTTATCCTGAAGGGGAAATTGCCTTTGTGTCTAAAAAGAAAGGTCTTCAACCAGTGTGTATTGCCAGTCCTCTCTTATGGATCAGAGACATGGAGTCTAACAGTTGGAGCAATACGAAAGTTACAGACAACGCAAAGGAGCATGGAGAGGTGCATGCTTGGAATAACTAGGAGAGATCGAAAAAGAAACACTTGGGTGAGAGAGCAAACTAGAGTAGAGGACATCATTGTTAAAGTAAAAGGGCTGAAATGGCGATGGGCTGGGCATATTGCAAGAAGAACTGATCAACGATGGACAACAGAAATTCTGAACTGGATTCCAAGAGACCACCGAAGACCTAGAAAACGTCCTCAAACTAGATGGGTGGATGAAATAAGAAAACAGGTTGGGGTGACGTGGAAACGAATGGCCCAGGATAGACTTGTGTGGAAAGCATTTGGAGAGACCTTCATCCAGCAGTGGATAGATAATGGTTGAATATGATGATGATGATATATATATACATACACACACACACAAAAGTTCGTTGCAGTAGGAATTGCAACTGCCCTCACCCCCCCCCCTTCCTACGCCAATGTGTCTGTATAAACAGCTGTTTCCAAAATCAAAGATTGAAGTTGATAAAATGAAAAGTTAGGACCAGAATAACTGACGTCCACCTTGTAAGCATTCTTAGGATTGCAATATCAAAAATAAGACCGGATATTGACAGGATTGTTAAAAATAAGCAGTGCCAAAAATATCACTATAAGATTTGATTTCGCTTTACATATTAATAATTAAAAGTATTGTAAATATTTTTTGCTTCTATACGTATTTTACGTTGTAATATATATGCACTGGTGTGCAAAAATTAAGGACGCGGTAGCTTTCCGCATATAACGTCGCTCCCCAATGTTTCAAATGAGTGAAAAGCATACCATAACATCGTCGAGATGTAATATCATGGAAAAGGTGAACAATATTGACCAAGAAAGGAATCCAAAGGACACAAAGGACTTTTATTCAAAAGTGGTCTTTCAGCACAGGAGGACAGAAGACAGAAACGTCCATGTGACAGGCGGCAGGCAAGAAAAACATAGTTTTTAGTAGGAGATATGATCACCCTTGACTGCGATGCAGGATGTGCACTGTCTGTTCATGTTCAGTAAGAGGTTGTCGACAAGCTCTTGAGGCATCATAGCCCATTCCTCTTGTAATGCCGATCACAGCTGAGGAATTGTTGCTGGTGGATGACAATGTGCTGCCAGGCATCTCCCGAGAACATTCCACACGTGTTCTATTAGATTCAGGTCCGGAGACCGTGCGGGCCATTCCATACGATGAATATCTTCACTCTCTGACAGCTCAGCGACAGCAGCTGTACGATGAGGTGTAGCGTTGTCATCCATGATGAGGAATTCTGGGCCCACAGCACCCCGGAAAATATGGGTATAAGGCAGGAGAACTTCGATACAATAGCGGTCACCAGTGACTGAACCCTCTTGGAAAATGTGGAGCTTTGTACGGCTACCAATCATTATACCTCTCCAAACAAGAACTCCGCTACTTTCAAACCGGTCCCTTTCGATGATGTTGGAGGGGTGATTGCATGTTCCTTACTCTCTTCAGATATATAGACGTTCAGGATCGCTAGTGAGACTAAATCAGCTGTCATCCGTGAACAGCATTCGGCCCCATTTCTGAGCTCCCCATTCCTTGTGTTCCTGGTAGTGCAGAAGACGCCGTCACCGATGGGTAGGCGTCAATGGCACACATTGTCCTTGTCGCCGAGCAAATAAACCGCCTGTGTTCGGTCTCCTAGCCACGGTAAAATGCGATAGCAGCCGTCCAGTAGTGCGTTGCATGTGGTTTGCGATTTCACCTGTTATCAGCTGTCGATCTCTCCTCGCCTGTAGAACAAAATACCTCTCCTCCCTTACCGTGGTTGCTTGTGGACAACTACCACTAAACCTTCGGACAGCTGTTTCTGTCGTTCGAAATGCCGTCCACGCTTGTGACACGATGCTGTGTGTGATTACGAACTCCTCGGCCTCACTCGTCACACTTCGATCTTATTCCAACTTTCCAATGATTCGACCTCGAGTAAATTCATCCAGATGTTGTCTACGGGACTGTTCGTTGGACATCTCACACTGCTACAGCAACTCGCTTTCTTTCAAACCGATATACACTGAGTAATAGCTTCCACTGAAATGCTGCGCGAACACCGTCCTCGCGCTTTATACCCTACCCACAAGCCCACATTATGTGATGATGCATATATGCAAATTTCCTACCGTATCGGACCCCAGGCAGTCTCCTGATTGGTCTTTCGGTCGGTTCTGCGTGTTCGTTCCGCTGTTACGTTACTTTTTCCATCTCGTCCTTAATTTTTGCACAAAATGTATTTAGTCCCAGAGGCGGATCCAGCAAATATTTTTGGGTGGGCACGCAAAACTGATATAGAGACTTAAGGAAAAAATATCAACAGAGGCTGATTCGGCGGGGGGGGGCGCAACCCTCGAGTCGTCTTTGTTCTGTCCTAGTATTGTTGATACAGTAGTGCAGCCCGCGAGCCTACAAGAATAAACAAAATTGGCTATTGGACTGAAAAATGTTGAAGGCCCCTGCTCTTCTACTGTATATCCATATTTCCAAAAATATTTGAAAAGTCAATATATAAGATAATAATGGGATTCATTAGTGGAAATCATGTATTTAATGACTTTCAATATGGATTCAGAGCCGGAAAATCAACAGAAAGTGCCTTATCGAGAACGACAGGTAAAATACATGAAACAATAGTGAGAGAAATATTTATGGTATTGGTATTCTTTTATTTTAGTGAGGCCTTCGATGTAATAAATATAGAAATATTATTAAATAAATTGAAGGTATATGGATTAAGAGGAAAAATGAACAACTTAGAAATAGAAATTATTTAGTGGACAGAAAACAAATAGTTTATATTAATGGTATTAAATTGGTTAAATTTGACAATAGTTATGGGGTGCCGCAGGGATCAAATCTTTATCCTCTGTTGTACGCATTATATGTTAATGACATTTTTGATGCCGAAAATGCAAGAAACATTACATTGTTTGCCGATGATACCAGAATTATACTAAGTGATGGAAATTTAAATAATTTATTTAATATTGTTAAAGTTGAAATGAATAATTATAACAGATGGCTTAAGAATCAATTGAAGGTAAATGTAGAAAAAACTAAAATAATGATTTTTACTGGCAAAAATAAAAAATTAAATGATGACATAAAATACATACAAGTTGCAACAGATGACAGGAATATAGAAATAGTAGACAAAATGAATTTTTTAGGCGTACAACTAACAAACAAATTAAATTGGAATGAGCATATAAATACAACAATTAAAAAATAGGTAAGGGAGTGGGAATTCTGAGAATATTTCAAAATATATCATCATCTAAAATTAAAATTGAATTATATTATTCTATGATTTATAGTCACTTGACTTATTGAAATTATATATGGAGAATTTGGGAAGAGTTCAGAATGACTTATCAAACGCCTTGCAGAAAAAAATACCATAATTAATGGATAAAGATTATACTTCAGATTGGAAAAAAGCTGGAAAAATATGGGATATTTACCTGTTGAGAATATCCATAAATATTGTATATTAATTCAAATGTATGAAAGGATAAAAGAGAATAACTATGAAATGATTAAAATTAAAAACATGAAAGGGTAAATAATAGAATTAAAAATTATAGTTAATTAATCTTGCCAAAGGTAAGAACTGAAATAGGAAGAAATTATATTAATTACAAGGGGTCAAAATTATGGAATGAATTAACAAAAGTTGCAAAAAATATAAATAATTTGAAACTATTTAAGATAAAACTTAGGAAAATGTTATTGTAAAAATTTTAAATAGTTCATTTAAAATCTTTAAATTTAGTTATTATAAAAATAAAACCAATGGGATATGACTATGTAAATAGATTTGATGAATAAATGAAAATTCTAAATTGCGATTTTTTTATGATTTATAAATATATTGATTTTGTATGAAATAATCTTATGGCTAAAAAATATATCTTTCTAATTTTGTGATATGTGCCCATTAGATCCTTTTGTTCTTTTTTTTTGATTTTTCCGGTCTCGAGCGGGTTATATCTCTGAAAGAAATTTCGACCCTGCTTCATATATATGCATGTGACGATGTACTCTATATCTAGTAAACGAAACAATACAGAGTTTCACCAGGAGATTTATAGTCAAGTTGGATACCGCGCGCCGCAAACACACACAAAAAAAAGATTTTTTTTTTTTTTTTTAAACCTTACGCCAGTGTCGAAATAACTGTTTGTTCTATATCCAGTGGATAAATATAGTAAATGTAATTTTATACGCATATTTATGAAAATAAAATAAAGTTGTTATTATTAATAGGTTTTGTCTCCATTAAATTTGTCTCCTGATAAACTGCAGAAATTTTCTGGCGCAAATGGAGACCAAACAAGGCATGCAAAGTTAATATGTATTTCCAGAGATGCCCCGGCTCCGGACATTCCGGAACAGTTGGCAGCTATGATATAGATTGAATAAATTTATATTTTGCTTCTTCTTCTTATTAATATCATAATAAGATAATTTCTTTATTTTATTCTATAATTTATTATCAAAACATAACTTCAATATTTATGAAAGTCCGTCATAAATATGAAATAATGAGTGAAAAGATGTTAAAAGCGAAGTTACTTTGCTTTGTAAATAGAATGGTAGTTCTCGAAAAAAATTTTGCGAAACTTTTTTATCCCTTTATTATTTTTATTCTTACACTCTAGTTCTGTTACTTTTTATTTTACTTTCTTATTTTATTTCTTTTATTTTGCCACTATCCCTCTTTACTTCCTTAACTTTTCTAATTTATTCTTTTCCTTCCTTTCCATAGTATTATACTATTGCTATTTTTATTCTTCTATTTTAAGTATTTTTTTCTACTTTCTTTTCCTTTAGTGATATTTTTTTTATTCTGACCAGAGACAAAAATTATAGTAAGTATTATAATGGTATTGCTGTATTTTATAAATTCTTCTATCTTATATATACCCACCTTTCACTTTTGTTTTTCATATATTCCTAATCATTTCCATTTATTTAATTATATTTTCTTTTTCTTTAAACCAATTTTTCCTTTAGTGCTAAATTTACTAGTTTTTCTAATAAAATCACATTTTATTTGTTATATGAATCATCTAAAACAACCACAGAAAAAATTAATAAATTAATATAGGTATCAAATATTATGTTACAGAATTCCTATAACATTTTGAAATAGTAGTCATGCCTGTAATGTTATCTCATGAAAGATGTCAAATTTTATTTGTTTCATTATTAAAATGCAATGTTACAATATTGCATACAGCAGTAACATAAAACATGTCACTCACAGATTTCCATTCTTCAGTCTTCCACTCAGTGCATGGTGACTGTTTACAGACTTCAACATGAATTGGAATCATTTGAGAATTACAGTACCTTGAGGAAACGACTTTGCCCTTCAGATGACACCAGTATGGTCGTTGTCTCTTACCAATGCCACAACTAATCGAACACTGTAACATAATGGGCACTCATTTGTTAGTGGAGACAAGAAAATGAGTATGATTCAAGTTGATAGCTATGCAATTTGATGACATGAAAATTTTAAAAAGTATTGCTATTCGACAAGTGTTAGAGTTTTGAAAAATCAGAAAAAATTTTGCATAAAATGTTCTCTACCTCAGTCCAATTGCCAAACTCCCAATTTGGACAATCGCCATAATTACACATTTCTTTAGTTAGTTTTGTTTCGACTGAGCAATGACTATCAGGTTGAATATCATTTTGATTGTTTCTGCATTCTGCTGATCGCTGACGAGTTCCGAGACCACATGTTCTTGAACACTATTAGAAAAATGCATGTGATTATAAAAAGTTACACTTCCTACACACTAGTGTTGGCAATATGATGTTAAAAACTATTTTTAACGTGACGATGGTTTAAACGGGTGAAAACTGTCAAAAACTCAAAACTTCAGGATAAAAGGATTTTATTTAAAATTAATAAACCCAACATATTCTATTATTAATATCCAGTATGCACATATTATTAGTAGCATATGTTAAACGAATGTTATAATGACAATGCGAATATATTTTTTTGAAAATATTTTTCTCTAAAAATACCGTAGAAATGGAGAAAAATAAACGCTAGTTACTGTTTTAAATGAATCAAGATACCAAAATTATTCTAAACTCATTGAAAAAAATCAAGGTAAATGAAAACAATGCTTCCTGAATTTTTTATTCATTAAGATTGCATAATTTGTTTTAATATTCTAGTTCGGTGCAGCCATGTATCATTCGGTAGCATATATTACAAGTTTTGAGCTCTTCTCAGTGCTTAATCCATCCCGCAGTTTAGAATGAAAAATTCCATATCCCATGAAATCGCCTAATCAGTGGGTAGCCAGAGAAAGGGTACTATAAATACGTCTCATATTCTTAATCATTCATTTTATGCCGACCAAGTGGGTCTTGCATTTTGCTGAGGGAAACTTGGTCCTCTGTTTCTTCTGAGAATGCTCCGCATAGCACAGAGTAAGTGTTTTTTTAAAAAACAGATGCGGCGGAATATTTCTCAAAGCTCTACAATGTATTTTAATAGACGCCGTGAAAGCCTTCGTGAATGTATTTGTCGCCTCCACGGGAGGAAGTCTTCGATCATTGCAAATAATTTGATAAATTGAGACGAAAAAGAGCCCATCTTTTGGCTAATCTGGCCTTTTTGCTCAGATGCCGGGATAATAACGTCATTCCCAGATTTCTTCAACTTAAAGAGAACTTCGTCTCTCGCGAAGCTCAGCGCATTTATAATGGAGCTGAAAAAGGATTGCCCAGGGAAAGGATTGCCGACAATCATCGTTAACTCAATGTCGTGTTAAAGAAGTTATATGTACTTCATCTTTAATTATCATCAATATTGGTAACTCATTGTTGGATGTCACTGGATAATCTTACACACACTCAGTCAGTGTATATCTTAGAGCGTATAAGGACTAACCAGGCGCGCAAATTTCAATGGCCATCACTGAACAATGTAGTGCAGAAATTGAGCCCAATGTGAATAATTGTTTTGTGGTCAATTTCTCAAACCGTGGCATGGAACCTGAGATCGTTTCAATTCTTGCCAAAGGGCATAACTTCGCCTTAACTCCTAAGACTACCCATGTTAATGAAATTATTGCTAACGTGGAATCTACTATTAGATATCTTTCCACAGATATTGTTGAGGATATTCGACAGGCAACTTCGTTTGTTTTAAAAAGGCCAAGACATCATCTTGGTATGTGTATGCTCCGAATTGATGGCCCTCAAACTTCCAAAATCTTACAATAGCATTTACATCTTGTCAGCGGATAGGGGAAACGCGACGGTAATTCTAAACCATGAAGACTACAATACTAAAATTGGAACATTGCTTATTGATCATAAGTATAGGATAACAATAAAAGACCCCACCGCCCAATTCGAACGTGGACCCAACGCCTTACTTAAGGATGGTTTTGCGGACAAACATTTGGTCTCGAAGCTAACAGTAAGAGAGTCCCTCCCGCCGAGACTGTATGGTCTACCTAAGAAACATAAGGAAGGCGTTCTTTTAAGACCTATCTTCAGCGCCATCAGTTCACCAACATACAAACTAGCAAAATTTCTTAGTAAACAGCTTAGCCCTTATGTCGGAAACTCGGCTCACTGTGTACTTGGTTCAGGCCATTTCACTGAACTTTTGAATAATCTTATTCTTGTGTTCACTGATTTGTTGGTTAGATTCAACATGGCTTCTCTTTTCATACAAGTACCCATCGTGAACACCCCTTTCCCTGTTTGAAAGAAGTGTTCCCTCCCGGATTTGGTCCGCTTTTTTTTAATTGTCTTACTTCTGGCTATTTCGTTTATGGTAACAACTTTTATAAACAAATTGACGGTGTAGCAATGCGTGAACCACTTAGCCCGGTGATTGCAGACTTTTACATGGAACATTTTGAAGACTGGGCCCTAGCGTAAGAGAAACGCAAACCAAAATATGGTGTAGGTATGTCGATGACACTTGAGTAGTGTGGCCTCACGGTGAAACGGCTTTGCAATAATTCTTATAACATCTTAATAGCATACATGACAAAATTAAATTTACCATGGAGGTTAAAGTGCAAAATAAAATTCCCTTCCTTGACGTTTTTGTTGCCAGAAAGGACGATGGGTTTGAGGAGTTACGCTTTTTCGCGCATTACTCTGCTCAAAACGGATTTAGTATTCGGAAGAACGCTTTCAAAGATTAAAGGAAAGATTTAGAATGTCTGTTTGTGGTTTTACGGCTCAAAGACTACAGTGGTCATGCTGCGCCGGGACCTACTGTTTTCCGAGGAATCCGAACCTCTTAAGGCCTAGGGAACCAAACCCCGGACTACAGTGAGCAGTGCGATCTTTATGAGATCTCTGAGTAAGCGTTCTTTGCACTGCTGGGAGTCGAACCCGAGTTACTCGACTTACCGGCGCACTAGAAACATTAAGGAAATCGTAAATCTAACTTACTTTATTTAATCAACGTAAAACATTAGGATTACAACTCGTACGTTTCGGGAGTATGACCAGCTGTAGTGGCAGACCAAACCGAACTGACTGTTTTCATTCGAGCTGTTGCTATTCGCGTTCACGTTAATTACCCCCTGACTGTAGAGTGCTGCCACCACACTAGTGCATTTATAACAGATGATAATAGTATATTTATTATAATAGCTATAAACAACAATTGCCATACAAAAAATAATAACTAGATCTGACTAAAAATAGCAAAAAATCAGCTAAAAAGCTATAAAATAGCAAAAATAGCTAAAAAAATAGCATAAAAAAAGGAGCAATGAGTAATAGGAGAGGACAGGAAGTGAATGAAAGTGATCCTGAGATTCACGAAGATGACGTCCCAGATGAAGGCATTCCAAGTAAAAAACAGAGAAAGGAGGGCGACAGGATCCAAAAGACATCACGAAAAAGAGATGACGTTACTGGGGGAACACAAAAAGAAAGTGGATGCACAACCATCAGAAATAGAAACCGATGAGCGACCTAACGAGTGAAGAAGAGAAAGAGTACGAAAAAGAGATAACAAATATTCAATTATTTGCATATATTCAAGATTTGGGGGAAAAAAATAATGAAGGAAAGAGAAACAGTTAATAAAAACTTTAAAGGAATGACAAAAATGTGCAAAAAGATGGTGATAGAGATCAAAGCTGCTCAAAATAAAATCCTCGATAAAATAAAAAACTTAAAAGACAATAAAAACCTAAGGGAAGATCTAAATGAGTATAAAATAAAAGAAAATGAAATGACTGAAAAAATTATCGATTTGATAGAAGAAAACGGGACAACCAAAAACAATATGGATATATTACAAGAAACACTCAATAATATGGACCAGTATCAAAGAAGACATGATCTAATAATAAGCGGAATTGAAGAGAACGAAGGAGAAGAATGTCAAAATTTTTTGAAAAAATAAAGAAAATCTCGAAATCGAAATAGAAGATGAAAACATAGCAGTCACTCACAGATTAGGAAGACGCAAAGACCAACCTAGGAATATCACAGTTAGATTTAAAGATATAAAACTAAAGGATCAAATCTGGAAAAAAACAACAACAGTAATCTAGGAAATGGACTAACAAATCAATGGAATAACGATGAAAATGCAGACAATGTTGTGAACAACCGAAAAATATCAATGAAAACTTAACTGATTATAAGAGGCGAATATTGACAGAAATACTCAAATTTAAGAGAGAATTCAATTGGAAGTTCGTATGAACTAACAAAGGAAAGATTCAAATTAGAGAAAATGAAAATACGGTAATGCATCAGATAAAAAACAAAAGTGACCTTGTGAAACTTCGAGAAAATAGTGCAGGATTGGAGTCAAAATGTGCAAAGGGAAGGGAAAGGAATAGGAAAATCAAAGAAAACGGGGATAATGAAAGAAAACGGAAAAAAATAACAACTAACAATAATGAACAAATAACAGAAGAAACTCAAAAACCAGAGATAGTGATAATTACTGAAACATGAAAAGGAGAAGATGAAAATATACTACTAACTATAAAGACCATAACGTGATAAGAAAGGGGAAGAAAGGAGGAGGAGTATCTATATGCAGGGTGATCCAGATCAAACAGGTGTTCATACCTCTCTGTTGGGAAAACTACTTGCTAATTTCACCCAAATTTCGTACACATGCTCTCCTGGGTATGCGGTTTTGATTTCTGAAAGAAAACATTGAGTTCATATTTCGCCCGCTAGGGGAGGAAATGGCGCTGCGGAGCAGGCAATTTATTAATATTAACAACGAAAAAGTGTTTTAACATGCAATCACATGAAATTAACTACAAATTATAGTATACTGTAGGACAGTAAATATGACTAAAAAAAGATTTGTCAATAACTTTATTGCTATCACATGTGGAACCACACTATCGTCACAGATACGGCTCGGTATGTCCGCCGTCTCTTTGCTCTAGAAATTGCATTCGATGCACAACACATTCCGCGTCAGAACATAACTCATTCGCTTGGAGGTGGGATACATGTTGCGAAATTCTGTCTTTTAAGACTGCTACGTTCTGAACATTGCCTTTATAAACGCAGCTCTTTAAATATCCCCACAGCCAAAAGTCACAAGGGTTAAGATCGGGTGACCGAGGCGGCCAAGATGTTGAAAATGGCCTGCTCATCACTCTGTCATCCGAAAAGTTTTGCCGTAATAATGTTTGAACAGACAACGTGATGTGCGGGGGTGCACCATCTTGGATGAAGATTGTAGTGTCAGGACAATTTCTCTGTTGAAGCAAAGGAATGACAAAGTTCCGGATAAGCATAATAAATGCATACCTGAAGTCAGTAACAGAACATGTCATTGGCCCCGGGGCTGTATTTTCTTCAAAGAAGTAAGGACCAATGACAAAAGATGAGGTGAAGCTACACCACACTGTCACTTTTGGAGCATGCAACGGAATTTGTTGATGAACGTGGGGATTTGTGTCAGATCAAATATGGCAGTTAAGTGTGTTTACAGCGCCATTCAAGTGGAAATGGGCCTCATCACTTCACAGTAATGGCCAAGGCTATTCATCGTCCATTGTCATCCGAGCAATGAACATCAAAGCAAATGTTTTCCACACGTCATTATCACCAGAAAGCAATTGCTGAGTGTGGGCTATCTTATATGGATAAAATCTCACGACATTTCTCATAACTCTCTACACTGTCGTATATGGCATGTTCAATTCCCGTGATATCGCACATGCACTACTGCTACCATGTGCACTTGCTGCTCCCTGCTCCACCACTGCAGTTGCAACTTCTTCAAGATGTTCCACTATAGTTGGTTTGCAGCCTCGTCCTGGTTTAACGGTGAACGTTCCGATCTCGTCAAAATACAAGATCATTTTTCGAAGATTTGTAATTATCAGAGGGTTTATGCGTAAACTTTTTACCTGTCAAAATTCTTTAAATACAGCAGAAACATTGCTATTTTATTGATAAAAGAGCTTTAAGTAACGTGCGATCTGGTAAAGTAAGTTTCATGACGGAGTCCTCGTATGGTGAAAAAATGCTTCACGACTCCTTATATAGGCAGAGGATGTTGCGCATGTTAAGTAATATATAAATTGCCTGCTCCGCAGCACCACTTCCTTCCCTAGCAGCTGAAATATGAACTTATTTTTTTCTTTCAGAAATCGAAACCGCATACTCAGGGGAGCATGTGTATGAAATTTGGGTGAAATTGACAGAGTAGTTTTCTCTACAGAGAGGTCTAAACACCTCCTGTTTAATTTGGATCACCCTGTATTTCAAACATGATAAACTAAAACTGGAATACATGATACAAGACTCATTCGTAACATCCGATATAGAGATAATTGGTGCTGAAACACAAAACAACATATTTATAGCAATTTACAGTCCGACAAAAGTTAAATTAAGCAATTTCCTTGCACAATTAGAAAATATAATTGAAAAAATGAAAGATAAAAAACAAAACAAAACACAAATATAGCTGGAGACTTTAACATTGACTTGAGTAAAAAAAGTACAAATAAAGAAACACTTCTTAATATATAACTGAACAAAGAGGGTTAATAAATGTAATCAAACAAAATATAAGATTTGAAAAAGAAACTACATCATTGATAGACCATTTCCATCCTAATAATAATAATACAAAAGCTGAAGTACTAGACATTTTATTTGAGTGATCATAAACCTATAATAATAACAGTCAAAGAAGATATCAATGAAATAGGGCAAAATATGTAAGAAAGCAAGGAGAAAAACAGATAAATAAATTCAAAGAAATAATGTCAGAAATAAATTGGAAAAAAAAATAAAAACTCCTACATGGAATAAAGGATAAATATGAATTTTTCATAAAAATAATAACACAGGAATATAATAAGTGTTTTCCCATAATAAAACAAAAATAATTTAAAAAATGGAAAGAGATGGTAATAAAACAAAAATATAAACATTATCTAAAACAATGGATATTAAAGACTGGAAAACTTTACACAGATAAAACATGATAAAAAATAATAAAATAACGCAAAGAAAAATATTATAAAAGATAGATTAATGGATAAAAAAAAAATGGAAAGTTATAAATGAACTACTTGGAAAAAAAGGATAAAAGAAAATAGAATAAATAAAATTATAAAAGAAATTAAAATTAGAATGACATTGAAATAGGCTAATACAATGAATGAAAACTTTATAAATATACTAGAACAATATAAAATTGACGAACACAAGATAACAAACACAGTAAATAAAATGAATCAAATATCAAGCACCATAGTAATTGATAACGTAACGAAAAATGAAAGTATGAAAGAATTTGACTCAATAAATGAAAAAAAGGGGAGGGATCGGTGATAGTCAACCAAGAATAATAAAAATATGTAAAAATGAATTTTTAATACTCTTAACAATAATTTACAATGATATGATTAATAAAGAATATAACCCAAACAGCATGAAAATAGCTAAAATCGTTCCAATTTTTAAGAAAAAGGGGAAAAAACAAACTGCAACAATTACAGCCCTATAAAATACTCCCAATCTTTGCCAAAATATTTGAAAAACTGTTTTAAAATAGACTAACAAATTTTCTAGAGAACAAAAAATTAATAAATAAAAATCTATATTGATTCAGAAAAAATAAAACTACGGAAGATGTAATACTAAAAACAATAACAATGAGTCATAATAAACTTGAACAAAACGAATATGCAATAGATATCTATTTTGATATGAGCAAGGCCTTTGATCTCATAAACAGGGATAAACTTATAACAATAGCTAACAATTATGGAATCAGAGGTAAAGTAAGCAATATACTACAAAGCTACCTACAGCAAAGAAAACAAATAACAGTGATAAATAAAAAAGAATCTAAAATGAAAACAACAAATGAAGGTGTCCCTCAGGGTGTAATTTTGGGCCCGTTGTTATTTACTCTAGCCATAAACGACATATTTAATATCAATAAGGAAGTAATACTATTTGACGATGATATAAGCTGGATTACTAGCCACAAAAACTTGGATGAATTATTTAATCTAACAAACACTAAACTTGCAAAAATGGCAGAATGGTTCAGTAACAATAATTTCTTTATGAATATGTATAAAACCCATTATTTAATATTTAAACATAAAAACAAAAAATTTGAACTCGGAAAAAAACATAATTTATACATAGATAAAACAAAACATGAAAGAAAATCGAAATCAAAATTCCGAGGTGTAACAATAACAGAGGACTTAAATTGGAATCCCCACATTAATGAAGTAATGAACAAAGTACGAAGAGGTACGGGTATTATACATAGACTAAGTACACCGTTAACAACAGAAGTAAATAAAGACTTATACTATTCTTTAATTACTAGCCACGTAATTTATGGCCATTCAGTGTGGGGAAAAATCAGCAAAATCAATGAGATCAAGGTAAATAAAATGCAAAATAAAATAATTGAAAAATTATGAAGTAGTAATACATCTCAAATGAATTCAGATATAAGGAAGAAATTTAAAATACTGAAAGTTCAAAACTTTTATAAACTCAAAATAGCCGTATATATTGAGACGACACCGAATCCACAAAAGAAACCAAAAGCAAATTTATTTATAACAAACTCAAAACATTGCGATTTAAAATTAAAAATAAATACAGGGTGTCCTGAAACTGACTCCCTGATTTTAAAAATTAATATCTGGGAAAAGTTAGTGATAAAAAAAAAATAAAATCTTACAGCATATTTGTGTGCCAGTGAATACATTTTTTTATAACAATATCTCCTTATTTTAGTTACATATTTTTTTATAGATGGCGCTGCACTCGCTCAACCTCCCTTTATCAGCTTTCGACTCTCCACATTTCTGCTAGTTTGCCTTCTGTTAATGCACGTGCAGGAACCGTTGACTTATGTATTAGAGCAACGAATTTTCATTGTGCTCGAATTCCATCGATTGGAACACAGTGCAATGGAGAGTAGACGAAGCTTCCAAAGTAAATTTCAGGTGCCCAAAGGACCTGATCCGAACACGATAATGGCATTGTTCCAGAAACTTGAAATCGGTCCGATGCTATGGAACAATCTATCTGACTGAGATAATCCCAGTCAAGAGCGCACGCTCGAACACACATTCACTTCACTTCAGTTCTAAAGTTCTAAAAGCCATCACAACCGAAGTACAGTGCGTGCGCCTCACTATATATATATATATATATAAAAGTTTTCCTCGCCCATTCTTGGCGGAAACAGGCTTTGGGACGGGCAGAGCGCCATGTTCCCAAGCCTCTTTTTACATCACTTCTTAATGTGCCATGTCTAGAAACTTCCTGACAATGTGACACGTGTTTAGGATTGTGGCTTTTTGTATTTCAATGTAGGTGTTTGGGTCAATGTTGAGTATCTCCAAATTCGTCGCAAGCGTTTTTGGTACTATCCCTGTTGCTGAGATGACTAACGGGATGATGAGGATCTTTTCCATACCCCATATATCTCGTACTTCATGTCTGAGATCTTGGTACTTGGTGATTTTCGTTGTGTAGGTTGTCTGTATGTTATTGGTGTTGGGTACTGCTATGTCGATTAAGTACGTGGTCTTATTCGATTTATCGACGAGGGTTATGTCAGGACGGTTATGTGGGACTGTCTTGTCTGTTATGATTGCTCTATCCCAGTAAAGCTTGTGTGTTTCGTTCTCATGCACGGTCTCTGGCTCATATTTGTAGTACGGGCATTTTTCTGTCAGAAAGCCAGCATTCGCTGCCAATTTCTGGTGGACTATTTTCGCTACTTGATCGTGTCTATGTTTGTAGTCTGACTGCGCAAGGATCTTGCATCCTGCCATCACGTGTTGGATTGTCTCCGATGCCGCATGACAGTGTCTGCATTTGTCGCTTTCTATGTCTTTTCTCTGGATGAATTTCTGATTGTTCCTTGTTGCGATCACTTGGTCTTGGATGGCTAGCATGAATCCTTCTGTCTCTGG
>QLNU02015117.1:21597-33492 GCA_006491805.2 Dysdera silvatica
AATTTTATAATGTCACTATTCTCTTTACAAATAATAAGGACGTTATCCTTACTTATAGTTTTCATGCTATCTACTCCTACCTTCAGTTTTCAAGGATCCACCTTTTCTTTAATCAATTTCTTTATTTCTTCGCTTGTTTGACGTTTCAATGCGTTTACAACAGCTTTGTGCACCGCACGATGGTGAATTTGGTTAGAGACGGCAGATCCCGTAGATGTCTTGCGGTGATTGTTCCCGCCACCTACGGCCGGAGAAGAAGCTAGAATGTCGGAGTATTGCCGGTGCCTCGAATGGACTCGTCCGTCGCCCTTTTGTCTTCTACTTTCCTCCAGCTCACTTATTTTCGCGTTTAGAGATTTAACTTTATTTTTATACACATTTTGTAACTTGAAATTGACATTGGAAGAGGAACTAGACAAGATCAAATGGGACATTGTAGGACTCAGTGAAGTTAGAAGAAAAGGTGAAGAGTTGGTGGAACTTAAAAGTGGACATTTGTTTTATTATAGAGGAACGGAAACTGGAAGAACAAGTGGTGTTGGCTTCTTAATCAACAAAAGAATTAAAGACTGTCTTCTGGAAGTTGAAAGTACATCAGATCGAGCAGCGAGGCTCGTTGTTCAACTAACCCAGCGATACCAACTTCAGATAGTACAGGTATATGCACCAACATCAAGCCATACCGACGAAGAGGTTGAAGAATTTTATGAAGAAATCAAAGAGTTACACACCAAAGGGAAACAACATATCAAGCTCATCATGGGGGATTTCAATGCAAGAATTGGACAACAGGAACAAGGAGAGACATCGGTTGGTAAATACGGATATGGGGAAAGGAATGAACGTGGCGATCAACTCATCGAATTTGCAGAAGCTGAAAACCTTAGCATCATGAATTCATTTTTTAAGAAGAAACCGCAAAGAAAATGGACATGGAAACACCCAAATGGGGGAACTAGTGAAATTGACTATATCCTGGCAAACAAGAAATCAATTATTGAAGATTGCAGCGTACTGAACAGATTTAATACTGGAAGTGATCATCGAATGGTGAGATGTAAAGTGCACTTAAATACTAAATTAGAACGACAGAAGCTCATTAGGAAACAAGTAAGTAAGAGGGTGGATTTAAAGAAATTAAAAGAAAATACCGAGGCATTCAAGTTGGAATTAAAAAATCGCTTTTCTGCACTGGAAGGACTTATTGAAGAAATTGATATCTCAGAAGCAAATGAAAACATTGTTAAGACAATAGTTGAAACTGCTGGGGAAATTGGTGGTGTAACCTGTAAAAAGCACAATAGCAAATTATCTGAGAAGACGAAACAGCTCATGAAAAGGCGAAGAGATATGAAGGTGGACAATCAAAATACCAGTTCCAGGATTGAGTACATAGAACTTTGTAAAACTCTGCGCAAAAGCATGAAAGAAGACATAAGAAAATTCAACTGTGAGCTAGTAAGGAAAGCCATTGAAAATAACAAGAGCCTTAGGGTTTATTTATTTATTATTTAAATAAATCTTAGTCTTAGGGTTGTTACAGAAGTACGTCTGTTGGAATGAAACGTATCATTGCATTAAAAGGAGAGGATGGCACCGTAACAAGAAATAGGGAAGAAATACTTAGAAGAGTTGAAGAATTCTACAAAAATCTATACGAAAGTAACAGTGGATTAAACGAAGACATTGAAATAGTCGAAGGAACAGCTCCTAAAATCTTAAAAGAAGAAGTTTCATTTGCAATAAAAAGTATGAAGAAAGGAAGAGCCCCTGGTGATGATGGTATTACATTAGATATCCTAAAAGAAGCTGGAGAATATGTAGAAGACATACTTGCAAAATTCTTTACCAAATGTCTTAACAGCGGTAACATACCAAACCAATGGGATTCTGCAACAGTAATTCTTTTGCATAAAAAAGGTGATAAAGAGGATTTGAAAAATTACCGACCAATTAGCTTGTTACCTGCTATTTATAAAATCTTCACAAAAGTGCTAACACATCGCCTGCAGAAAAAATTAGATGCAGCTCAACCAAGAGAACAAGCTGGATTTCGAAGTGGATTCAGTACAGTGGACCATATTCAAGTATTAAGAGAATTAATTGAAAGAACACATGAATATGAACTTCCATTGTGTGTGGCATTTATTGACTATGAGAAGGCCTTTGACTCTATTAAAACATCAGCAGTCATCAACTCTTTAAGGGGACTTGTACCTGAAAAAAATCGTGAATTTCTTTAAAAATACCGATTTTTGGTTTAAAGTGTTAAAAAATACAGTAAAACGTGCTTTTTACAACGATGGTCTTGTTTTTTCAGTACGATGACGTCATCATATGAAAAATGCTCTAGAACACAACTCTATCGCACGTCTTGGGCATTAAAATGGCCGTTTAAAGGTCCCCTATGTCGTTCAATTGTACAGAAACAGTTACTTTTCAAATTATGTTTTATTTTGTTTTAATTTTTGCATTACGAATGAAGACAACGCTAACCGTAACTTTGAGTGAGAATTTGTTTACTTTTCAGCTATTGCTTCGCTTCTATTCTGTTTACAACGCATGTTTTTGTTCTTACAATAAAAAGTAAGCATTTGAATTTATTTGGAGTTTTAGTTCTATGCCTGAAATAATAATTAATTAAGTTTTATATTGATTGTTTTAAAAGCATGGAGAGGTACAAAAGTCCACGAAGCTCATATCGTGTCCCCAAAGAACGAATTACCAAACGATCTCGACGAGATCATTCAAATTGTTTAAAGCACTTACTTCCTTCAAATGTCGAGGAAAATTATTTGATTCCTGAAACTGAGGATCCAGTACTCTCATGTCAAAGTGGATCAGAAACCACATCAGAAAAAAAAAATAGGAATGTTTCCCAGTATTACTGAATCCGACATAGAAATCAGTCACTAATCTGAAAGTTATATTTTAATTCACTCAACAATTCCGTCTAATATTACTAAAGGACAACAATGCAGTGAATGTTTGTGCAAAACAGTGATGGTGGAAATGCGAAAAAAGCACGGATTTTCATCAAAACTGGTAGTGAAGTGCACTTCATGTAGCTTTGTGACCAATAATGTATATTCAAGTCCCCGAACTTCCCAGACAAATTCATAACAACCAACCTTTGATGTGAACAAGCGTGCAGTCAAAGCAACTACCTACGTCGGAAAAGGCCACAGGGGATTAGAAAAGTTTTACGCATTGGTAGGCATGAATTGCATGAGTTCTAAGACTTACACTGCACCTTCAAAATTTATCATGTGAAGGTAAACTTTTAAAAGAGCATGTAGTAAACTTGTGGCGGCAAACTGTGTGACAAGCGCATATAGAAATTAACCCGTATCTTATTGACCACGACATAATTGACATTAGTGTCTCGTACGAAGGAACGTGGCAAAAGAGAGGCCATTCTTCATTATACGGAATTGGAATTATTATCGATACCCTAACTGGGTTATTCATCGACTTTCAAATTACGTCAAAGTATTGCGGTGATTACCAGTCAACAGCCAAATCGATGGGAAAAGACAGTCCTGATATTTTTGCATGGCATCAAGGTCATATAGAAAGTCAAGCATGTGATAAGAACTTTTCGGGTTCTTCCAATTCTATGGAAAAAGCAGCAGCTAGGATACCATGGCAAAAATCTGTTGAAGACTGTAAAATGCGTTACACTTCAGTTTTGGCGTATGGGGATGCTAAGACATTTTTGTATTTGAAGGAATTGAAAGTATATGGCAGCGATTATGACATCACCAAAGAAGAGCGCTGGAATCGTATAACCAAACGAGTGGGCACTCGTTTGAAGAAAATTGTCGCAGATTGGAAAGTAAAAAAGGTAAACCTAGCTGGGTGAAAGAGTGGAAATTTAAAGAACGAAACAATCATAAAGGTATCTAATTATTATAGAAAAGCAATAAAAGCAATTTACCGGACGTCGTGAAGAAGATATCTGCTATTTAGCAAAAAAAAAAAAATTATTTATTTGTCACAATGGTCGTAGGAAATTTCCATTTTACTTAGAAAATACATATATAAATGCAATAACATTGCAATTCAAAAAACAAATAAATACAAATAACCACAATCCATCGTGACGTGTCCCCAGAAAAAATCATACGATTTAACAGGCTGAGGACCCTAACAATGTAATGGCGCAAAATCACCTCTTAGCAAATAATCTAATATTTTTTTTTCTAAATAGATTAATATTATTTATGTCGTTAAGAGTGTTTGGTATTTCATTCCAACTCCTTATGCCCGAATATTCAATTCCCTTTTTATAAAATTCCGTTCTGATTTTTGGTAGTCTATATTGATCTTTTCTTCTGGAAGCTCGATTGTTTTCATAATCTATTAATTCAATATTCTCTATATGTTTATTTTCTTTTATTCTTTTGAACATTATTTTTAGTATACTATAATCATATATCTTATCTATTGGTAGAATACCATATTTACTAAATAGCGTAATTTGATTTAAACTTTTATTTTTTTCAATTATTTTTATAAATTTAATCTGTAGCGATTTAATTAGTCTGGTATTTTTCTTATTTAGATTTTCCCAAATGCTATTACAATAGGTCAAGTGACTGTATATAAATGGATAATATAGACCCAGTAATATATCTCCGGGGACTGTTCGCGACAATTTTCTCAAAATCCCTATTTCCGAACTCACCTTCTTTTTTACTCTTTCTATCTGCCTATTCCAATTCAAGTCCTTTGTCAATACCACCCCCCGGAAAATCAATTTCCTTAACAATTTCAATTTCTTTCTCATTTAAATAATTTTTTTCTGAATCTTCTATTCAATTTTCTTATTTTTTGTACTAAAAATTAATATTTTTGTTTTAGATTCATTTATTTTCATTTTATTTATTTTAAACCAAAGTTCAAATTTTTTAATTACTTCATGACCAGTTCTAGTTAACTCATATTTGTCTTTACCCTGAATAAACACACTTGTATCATCTGCATATAATGTTAAATAACCATTGTTAGATATTTGCGCTATATCATTTATGTACAATAAAAACAGGAGGGGACCAAGAATGGACCCCTGGGGAACACCATATTTATTTTCAAGCGAAACAGATTTTATATCATTAATACGTACTATTTGCTGCCTTCTTTGAAGATAGTCTTTTAGAATATTGTTAATTTTGCCTCTCATACCATAATGTGATAATGTGTCTAATAATATGTTCATATTAATTACGTCAAACCCCTTGCTTAAATCGAAAAAAATACCCATTCCAATAAAACCATTTTCCAGAGATTTTTGTATTTTTGTTATTGCATTTATCAAGGCAGTTTCCGTGGATCTGCCTTCCCGTGTTGGCTACTATCCAAAATTCTAAATCTATTTGTGAAATCAATTAATCTGTTATATAATAAACGCTCAAATATTTTAGCAAATACTGATAAAATTGAGATGGGTCTGTAATTTGTTTTAATATTCTTGTCACCTTTTTTATAAATTGGAACAATTTTTGTAATTTTCATTTCATCTGGTATCTTTTCCTGTTCAATAATGTCATTATAAATTATCAATAATGGTTTAAGGAAAATTTCCGCATTTTCTTTGACTAGTTTTGGTTTTATTTCATCTACACCTGCTTCCTTATTTATGTTTAAAGCTTGTAAAATTTTCAATAATTCTGATTCATTTATTTCTTCGACATGCATGGTCCGGCTATTTTCTCTTTTTAAATAATGTCTGTAATCAAGTTCGTTAGTTTTATTTTTATCTAATTTAGTATCTGTTTCAGTGTAAACAATATGCACATAACATTCATTCAATAAATTCGCCATTTGACGATCGTCTGTTATTAGGATACCCTCACCCATTAGTCCTTCTAAATTTTCTTTTCTTGTCTTTGATTTTCCTATTAATTTATTTAATATTTTCCATTTATTCTTAGCATCTATATCCCTAAAACAGTTTTTGTAGTATTCTTGTTTCCTTGTTAGTATTAACTTATTTATTTTGTTTCTCATTTCTCTATATTTACTCAAATAAACAAGTTTCTTCGTTCTAATAAATCTGGAGTATAATCTGTTTCTTTTTATTTCGTTTAACAATTTTTTTGAGTCCAACCCTTCTTGTAACATTTTTCTTTAATTTCTATCCATGGAAATGTTTCATTTATTATTTTCTGTATCAATGTTATAAAAATGTAATATTTATTTTTATCTTTACTAAATTCTTCTCCCCAATTAATCAATTTTAATTTATTTTTAAATTTACTCATGTTTCTTGTACAATAATTTCTTATTCTTATCGTTTTTCTTACTTCCTTTCTCTCTTCCCTCTCAAAGTCAACTATTATCATTTTGTGATCACTTAATTGATAGTCATTAACTTCAACAACCACCTCATTAGTATTTGTGAAGCACAAGTCGATTAAAGTTGAAGATTGTGATGCAATACGAGTGTTTTCTTTTACTAAATTTTTCAAACCCATTGATTTCATGTTATTTATTAATAGATTACTATTACTACTCTCTTTTTCTATGTTGATATTGAAATCGCCTATTATAAATATTTTTTAATAGTACTTTCTTCTAGAGCCTTATTTAACCAATTTAATAGTTCCATTCAAATAACTTTCGGGTGTCTATATGCCAAAACTATTGATATTTCATTTTGTTATTTTATTCCTATTATTTCGTAGTTATCACTCATATTGATTACTTCTTCCCATAGCAAATATCCCTCCATTTTATCCCTAATATAAACTGATACACCACCTCCTCTTTTGTTATTCCTGAACCTATGGTAACCATAGAATCCCTCGAAATGATTCAAATCGTGTTCTTTCATCCAAATTTCCGCCACCATCAGAAAATCCATCTGCAATTCGTCGTCGTTTAATAATATTTCTATTTCTTCTATTTTATTATTTATACTCCTTGCATTTAAATATATTATTCTATCTGTAGTAATATTTTTCTTGGTACAACTATTTTTTATTGAGTATATATAATCTACTTCACCATTACAGACATTTTCCTCATTATCGCTTACACCTATTACCTCACATAAATCCATATTCGAATTATTACTTATATTATCAGACTCATTTCCCAGTATTTTGATTATCTATGATATCATCTAAATATTCCAATTCAATATCTTCATTAGATGTCTTATTGTTTTCTACCTTTTGAAATATGTCAACATCAATACTTTCTAAATTAGTATCATTTTTTACATATAAAATATCATTTATTATTTCAATATTACCACTTTTCATAAAGTCGATATGTTTCTTAACTATACAATTATTTACGTGACTTTGTTCCACTGCATGCCGACGGACAAACACAATCTCGACATAATAGCTGCCCCACAGGCATCAACTCGTAGTGTTTCAACAATCGGGCAAAAGCCAGCTGCCAAATTCCCGATAACCATTCAAAGATGAAAACTGCACTTTCACCAGAAGTGATTACAAAAATAATGCCTCTTTATCAACGGCTAACAGCTGATCGTCCTTTAGAGAGGTGCATGAAAGGTCAGACACAAAATGCGAACGAAAGTTTGCGTAATATGATTTGGTTGAAGACACCTAAAGAAGTTTTCATTTCCAAACATAAACTAGAGCTTTGTACTCTATATACTATAAACGAATTTAATATGGGCTTCCTTGAAAACTTTAAAAATAAAAGAACAGTTTGCAAAAACAGTAATAACGTCATACGCTCGTATGATTATATATATCATATATTATGATATAAGCAAGATCAACAGCGTGTTTCGCAAAGCGAGAAACGAAGTTTATCTGATAATTAAAGTCAACGAAAACGAAGAAAATTATAGAAATGTTCTATAGAAAAACAAAATATCACAAATGAAGGTCTAACGTATGTGCCAAAATAATTTTAAACAACTATAATTTGGGTGTGCACATTACTTTTTTTTTTTCAAATCTGACATTTAAACTTTAACTCTGTTTTTCTCGGAATTATTTTTTGAGCAATATTCCTTCACGCGAAACATTCTACGCAGTGCAATTTTTAATTAATTTTTCCAAATTTTCCACACTTATCACTTGACTTACTATAAGTGATTTGTACTCTGGATTTTAATGATAAATACAATTTTATGTATATTTGGGGAGGTTTACAGTAAACTAATCGGCAAAGATATTGATTTTGACGTGAAATGTAATTTTTTTTTTTTAAATGGTTCAAGATGGAACAAAATCCAATAGTAGTGATTGCGAATATGGGTTTCATGATTATCAAGAAAACAAATTAAGCCTTTCCTTCAAAAATTACACCGCGTAGAACTTTTCGTATACCGTCATTAAATGTGAAGTAAACAACATTTAATAAAAAAATCTGTCATGAGTTTGAGCCCAAAATTTTTTAAAACCTTTGTTTTTTTCCATTTTGAACATTGTCTGCGAATTTCAGGGAAATTAGTCAAATATTTCGAAAAATCGAAATTTCAGGTACAATTCCCCTTACGATCAACAGACATTGAGGATGTGTACATTGACATGGTGAAACGTGTGTATAAAAATGCAAGTGCAAAATTTCGGTTACATAAAGATACCAAAACTATCAAACTTGGCAAAGGGGTGAGGCAGGGAGATACCATTTCTCCAAAACTTTTTACTTCAGCTTTACAGATGATTTTTCAGCTGATAAATTGGAATAACAAGGGAATAAAAATAAATGGTGAATATTTAAATCATCTGCGGTTTGCTGATGACATTGTTATTTTTTCAACGAACCCATCAGAACTCCAAGACATGGTACAAGAGTAGTAAAAGGTTCATTTAACAACGTTTTTTAGCACAATACAATTTAAAAATTAAAAAATCGGCGATCGTTTCGTACGATCAATGGTCGTCCTTCTTCGAGGATTGTAAAATTCAGGCTGGTTAAGTTGCCACAAAAATTAACAAATATAGAAACGATTAATCGTTTCTATTTTTCTCTGGAAGCGAGAATCTGTGGTGTAGGAATTTTAAGTGGAGCAGGTGAGAAATTTAGGCGGAGTGATAGTACGAATTGCTGTTGTGGTGTGAAATTTTTATTTGAAAGGTTTAGTATCCAGTTTTTTGTAAGAAGTTTTGACTGTTTTGAAATAGAAGGTCTAAGGTTGTTAAGTTTACGTGAATGAGTAAGACGAATATGTTCTTGGATTTTAGATTCTTGTGATCGTGTAGCGGATTTAACTAGGAGCATGGTAAGAAAATCAAGTTTAGTATTTAGAAGGGAAGTAAGAAAGGATATTTTATTTTGAAGCTGAGCGAGTACGCGGGGACAGAGAGAATTTCTAGTGGAAATAAATTTAAGATTTGTGTTATGTGCGATGCAATGTCCAAGAGATGAATTTACAAGAGATTTAACTTTAAGTGTGAAAGGGATAAGAGGTTCCTTTTTACAGGTGTAATCAAAGTGAAGATGTTCTTTAAAACGGATAACTTTAATGTGTGTTTTGATGTATTTATGGACAATTTGAAGAGTTTCCCGACCACAGTGTAAACAAATAAAATTAAATATGGTGAAGTTAAGAGTGAGTGAAGTTAAGTGCGAGTGAAGTTTAAGCGCGAGTGAAGTTTAAGCGTGAGTAAAGTTAAGTGTGAGGGAAGTTAAGAGGGAGTGAAATTTAAGTATTAGTGAAGTTAAGTGCAACTGAAGTTAAGAGTGAGTGAAGTTAAGTGTGAGTGTAGCGCGAGTGAAATTTAAGTGTGAGTGAAATTTAAGTGTGAGTGAAATTTAAGTGTGAGTGAAATTTAAGTGCGAGTGAAATTTAAGTGTGAGTGAAGTTAAGTGTAAGTGAAATTTAAGAGTGAGTTAAATTTAAAAAGTGAGTGAAATTCAAGTGTGAGTGAAGTTAGCTGCAAGTGTAAGTGAATGTGTAAAAAGTAATTTCCCAAAGTGCCTTTTAGGCCACGTGACCTTTGCTTCCAACAAGTGTAATAGCAACCGTGCCTTAGAAATTTTTAGGGTTCAGCATGAAGATCGACACCGCGAATACTATGGAAGGAGTACAATGCAAAGTAACGTTTGGAATAAATGAATATTTACTGAGGATCTCCGGCTGGATGATCCGTTACCACAGTCCAGAAACTGGAACGCAAAAACCTGAAAGAGAAAGGATGAAGTGGAACTTCACCCGTGGTTAGTAAAATAGAAATAAAATACAGGGTACCAGGGAGGAATTACATAAAAAGGTTAAACACTGGTAAAATAGCAATGAAAAAGATCACTCAAGCTTTCGGACGCATCAGCAGCAGTCCTTCATCAGGAGTAATGACGATGTTATGTTTCTATCTCTTTTTTATACTTGAAATTTCTGGAAAACCCTTCATCAGAGTAGTCCCGAGGGAAGAAATGTGCAAGAATTTCATTAACATTAGGTTCTCCGCATCACAGATTTCATTGGTTCCCATTGGGTTTTTCCATGATTTCTATTGGAGGCCTCCCATTGGTTCCCACTGGGTTTTTCCATTCTGCGGGACTACTCTGATGAAGGGTTTTCCAGAAATTTCAAGTATAAAAAGAGACAGAAACATAACATCGTCATTACTCCTGATGAAGGACTGCTGTTGACGCGTCCGAAAGCTTGGGTGATTTTTTCATTGCTATTTTACCAGTGTTTTACCTTTTGTATGTAAAAAATGAGTGATTGAGAATATGAGACGTATTTATAGTGCCCTTTCTCTGCCACCCCCTGATTGAGTGATTTCCGGATTATGCGATGTCATTGATTATTGGTTAAAGGTTATCGCTCATTGGCCAAGAGGGTGGCGAATTTTGGTTAGCTGAACGAGGCCCGCCTTTTCTGTGAAATTTTAGGCAAGAATTCCTAACTGATGGAACATCAACGGAGTCTCCTCTATTGCAATTATTAGGACAGTTTTTGATTGCCAAGAATTTCATATATAAGCGTGGCTACAATGCACCAGTCTTTGCGATAACCGAGGTGTTTTGAAAAGGATTTGATGTTCACGATCAATGGCATGTTGCGCGACCGCCGATTTACTAAGTTGTTGCAATTAAATGACCAGTTTATCCCATGTAAACCTTACTGTACTAACACGGAATTTTATATCCACCGGGTGTTTTAAGGGGATCTCTGGGTTGTTTGGGATTTTTTAGAATACCACGGAGTTCGTTGGTGGAAAGAAAAACAGGTCTAATGCCCTGTTTGGCCAAAATGCCTCCAATTTTGTCTGTATTGTTTCCAACATAGGGCAGAAACACCACGGAATTAAATTCAGTTTTATTGGACACCATTGGTGCAAAGCTAGTGAGAACTGCGCCATTTTGCTTTCCGATGACCCGATTGATAGCGCTTTTGGAGTAACTGTTCATGAGAAATGTTTTAAATAAGAAAGACAACTCAGTCTTCAGGTTATCATCATCATAACCCTTACGGTCACGATGTATAAGGGTGTTTAAAACAGATTGTTTTTGTGCAGGGTAAAGATGGGACTTTCCATTTACATACCTATTGTATAGGTAGGCTTGCGACACACCGACGTGGCAAGGAACCAGTGGTGAAACCGCTATCATCATCATCATATTCAACCTTTTACTATTCACTGCTGGATGAAGGTCTCTCCAAATGCTTTCCACACAAGTCTATCCTGAGCAATTCGCTTCCACGTCACCCCAACCTGTTTTCTTATTTCATCCACCCATCTAGTTTGAGGACGTTTTCTAGGTCTTCGGTGGTCTCTTGGAATCCAGTTCAGAATTTCTGTTGTCCATCGTTGATCAGTTCTTCTTGCAATATGCCCAGCCCATCGCCATTTCAGTCCTTTTACTTTAACAATGATGTCCTCTACTCTAGTTTGCTCTCTCACCCAAGTGTTCCTTTTCCGATCTCTCCTAGTTATTCCAAACATGCACCTC
>QLNU02015118.1:15410-46926 GCA_006491805.2 Dysdera silvatica
TTTTGGTATAGGAGAAAAAGAGAGCGTTGTTTCTGTCCTCTGTCCTCGTTGATCTAGCAGTCAAGGCACTCCGAACTCAACGGCGGGACCATATTTCGTTTACAGGACGGGGATGATGTCTCTTTTTCTCCTAAAACAAAAAAAAATTTCAATCTTAAGCTACGTATTCGTGGGTGCCTAAAATTTTTGTATAATAAATTCCCTTCAGGAAAACTCACCAAAATTCGCCCCAGTGGCTTTGTATTCTGACCATTATTTGGCCATTGTGTTAACCCTGAGAAGGGTAATAATATCTTACATCCTTATATACGAAGAAAAAGAGAGCTGCCCCTGTTCTCGTTCGTTCAGCAGTAAGATACCCGGGGTTCAACGAAGAGACCCTAGTCTAAATCCAGGATAGGGGGCCGAAGACAGCCAAAATTCGATTTTCTAAAAGTGAGGATTTTTATAATCTAATATACGATTCTAACAGTAAATTAGCTGTGAAATCCATTTATAATAGCTGTTTATCGATTAAAAATTGTTTAAACGTGCCAATTTCTGTTTAAACTTGAAATTTTTAAAAATCAGTTGAATTGTATGCAGTTTTCAACACTTCCGTCCACACCCGATTTTGTTTAAAAATAAATCTTTCAGCCGTTTTTACGATGGAAACACGTCAATAAAAAGTATGAACACGTTGTTTGAACGGGAGAAATGGGATAGAAAATATTTGAAGAGGAAGTACACGGTGTTTGTGGATATTTTTGTGTTTTTAGACTTTCGAAAAAGAGCTCCACGAGACGTCAACACGCCTTTGCCATTTTTCTAATCTAGATACCTTAAAGTAACACCTGTACGAATTTCAGCTGCAAATACCTGCAAATGTGGCTTCCACCTTTTGTTTTCTCCATTAAGGCGCATTTTCCTAGATGCACATATTTTGCGGCGCAACAATATAAAACACCGAGATAAAGGTCAGACAAAAAACAAACAAACAAGGAAAACGTTTTGCGCGTTCTAGGAAAACACTTCCATTGTTTTTTTATTGTTTGAGTCAGTCCTCGACGTTTTTCATTGTTGCGCTGTAAAATATGCACATCTAGAAAAACGCGCCTTTGGGAACGTTCAAGTATTACGTAAGCACCTTTTGGGGTGGGGGGGATGCCGTTGTGCTTATTTTTCCATATTAACCAATGTTAATTTTTGCTTACCGGGGAGGTTGAAATGGCCAAAACCTTGCTTGTGTAATACTTGAAGGAACACTTTAGAAAAAAGAGGAGGCCCCGTTAAAACCGGCTTGAGCGTCAAGAACCAAAATGTCGATAATTTGATCGCTTGTAACTTTCGATAAAATCGGATTGTTTTCAAAATTGCGACATCATTGTTTTCAAAACAAAATTTTTATAAATTATTTTATAAATAATTTTTTATAAATAAAACTAATATCAAACATGACATACATTCTAATTGAAAATAGTCAGGCGCCCAGTTTTTAAGGGCGCTCATAATTTTTATATCGCAAAATCAAGTACGCTTGACTTGATAACGAAGAAAGCCATTTTTGTTCAAATGTATTGAGGCGTTTAAAAGTTATTAATTTCTTCCAACTTTTACATGCAATGGAACCACTGTGCGGCCTCTCTTTTTCTCCTAATATGAAAAAGCTCTAGGTTGAGCTACTTAAGAATGGGTGGCAAAAATTATTGTATAATAAATTCCCCCACGAAAACTCACAAAAATCTCGCCCCGGAGGCTTTTCTGTGTTGACCATTATTTGGCAATTGTGTTATCCCTGAGAAGGGTATTAATTCTTTCGCTTTCTTTTTGGTTTTACGGCTCAAAGACTACAGTGGTCATGCTGCGCCGGGACCTACTGTTTTCCGAGGAATCCGAACCTCTTAAGGCCTAGGGAACCAAACCCCGGACTACAGTGAGCAGTGCGATCTTTATGAGATCTCTGAGTAAGCGTTCTTTTTGCACTGCTGGGAGTCGAACCCGGATTAGCCGCGCAATAGGAGAACGCGTTACCACACTGCGCCACCGCAGGGCCTCAATCCTTTACAACCTTTAAATACGGAGGAAGGGGGTTTCTTTCTTGCCCTCAATGGCCTAGCTGTACAATGCGCTCGGGCTCAACCAAGAGACGCTAGTTCGAATCTAGAGAATCTAGGTTGCGGTCAATGCCTCTTTTTCTCCTGTAACAAAAAAAACTCTAGTTTGAGCTAAAAACGTTGTTGTCGGAATTGTTACATGCAATAAATTCCCCGTGGAATGCGCAAAAATCTCGCCCCGGAAGCTTTGTGTGTTGACCATAATTTAGCAATTATGTTAGCCCTGAGGAAGATAATAACGCTTTACAACCCTTTAATACGAAGAAGGGCAGTTCGGTTCTTGTCCTTGATGGCCTAGCCGTCTAAGGTTCAACGGAGAGACCCTAGTTATAATCTAGGTCTGGGACAATGTCTCTTTTCTCCTCTAAAAAAAATACATGGGTGTCGAAATGACTACATATAAAATAAGAGGAAGGTGCAGATTTAGCGTTGTTGGGGATATTTTTCCGATAAAGGAATAATAAAACGCTTAAATTACTAAAACCCTTAAAACACGCATTTATTCTGAAAATTCACAACTTTTAAGCATTTATATACACTGAAGTTAAAAAAAGGGGCTAAAATATGCAATTGTATGTGCACGTATATAATTCAGGATCTAATCACTATTCTTCAGATACTGACGAAGGCACTGACCACTCTGCTACTTCAGCAAGGGCCGCGGTAGTTGCTTTTGTCCGAGGGGGAGGAGACGAGAAAGAAGAGGGAGGAGAAAACATACTTATTAGCTAATCAGCATTATCAGTAAACAAGTGATAATTTCAAATGTCTTCTTTTTTTTCCCTTTTGTCTTGAAGAGCCCAGAAGTTACCCTTAACCTCGTATGAACCAGAGCAACAATAGAATTAGATGTTAATGTACAAAAACAAAAAAAATAAAAATAAATAAACTAAGAAAATTAAAAACTAAGGTCAAGGGTCAGTGTAGAATAAAAAAATAAGAGTAAAAATAAATGTAAGTTTCCCAAAAACAAAAGATTTGTTAAACATAAAGATGTGACATTTTCATATTATTGAGAGACTTTGCCGAAATACCGGAAATTCCGGATAATAGGAAAAACAACCACCTGAAATAAAACAAATGATATTATATCCTAGCAAGAGTTTCCCGGGAGAGGCGTCGTCCCTTCGAGAAAATCGCAGATGGGACGAGTCGTCCCCCCCCTCGAGTCCCACTTCTGTCGGCCCTGCACTTCAGACGAATATCCTGTTTGTGTGATGGAGGCTTTCACTGTGTTGCAAACTGGCATTCTTTTGTGGCGATGGAGGCAGATTCTGGGGCTTCTGTAGAATGGACAAGCTTAACAATTATACAATAATTTCTGCCACCCACGTATAGATTATAGCTCAAACTAGAGCTTTTTTCGTTTTGGAGAAAAAGAGACGCTTTCCCCATCCTGGATTCGAACCAGGGTCCCTCCGTCCCTCGTGGTTCAAATCCAGGACAGGGAAAGCGTCTCTTTTTCTCCAAAACGAATAAATCTCTAGTTTGAGCTATATGTACGTGGGTGGCAAAAATTATTGTATAATAAATTCCCCCACGAAAAACTCACAAAAATCTCGCCCCGGAGGCTTTTCTGTGTTGACCATTATTTGGCAATTGTGTTATCCCTGTGAAGGGTAATAATATCTTACAACTTAATAATTTTGAGTAGTAACATTGTGCGGTCAGAAAGCGAAAATAATCTGAAATTACTGAAATTTTTAAGTGTACTTCCCAGAACCGCAGCCACCCTAGAGTGGACTGAAACCCCCCTTGGAAACTTGGTCAGCCCCTCTGATAAACAGTTTTTCAAAATATATTATCTCAGTATTTTATATTAAATATTTTGTCTTGTATAAAATTGTACATGAAAATGGAAATTGTTCTTAACGTTAAAAATGTATTCAAAATAGTTTCTACTGTAAATCTTGTGTACATAATGTATTTTGTGGAGGTTTGAGTTTTCATGTATAAAGATAAGGGAAATTATAAATTTTAGTTTACCTCTGTAAGTTTTTAATGCAAAATTTAAGTTAAGAAATTTATTCATTGATGTTAAATATATTAGCCTACTTAGATATTTATGTTATTGAATATATTAATAAAATACATTAAAATATTAAAGAATTTTAAGCCCCCTGTAGCTTTCTGAGCCCCCTGTAACAAGCGTGTGGCTACGGGCCTAATACTACCACAATGAAAAATGTTTTCTTTTCACAGTATATAATCCGGAACAAATAAATATGTACTAAACCATAATATGCACATGCAGTAAAGCAATAATTTTTCGAATCCATCAACTACACATAGTACCCACGTTAAAGGTACGTATATGCATATACTATGGTTTTGTTACAAAATGTGTACGCTATAATAAAATACAGTAATAAATCATTAACATATATATAATAGCAAAATATGTATATGGTAGCCGGAGATTATATAAATAAATTAATAATTCGATTGCCCCCCTCCCCCCCACTTTTACGGGAATTACTGTTAATACGAACAGATTTTCTGTACTCCTTGGACTTTGTCTTAACGAGGTTCGACTCTATTACAGTAAAACTACTTTGCGATATCTTCTAAATTCCACATTTATATCTCTGTTTCGTTTAAATAACCATTGTGATTATTTATTACATAGGTGGATATTTATTACAAGAATTAAAAACAATTACAATTACAAAATGCATTCAGTGGTGTCTTCAATGTGCACGTCAACTCAGCCATATACAACGCGAATAAAATTTGGATTTCTTGTTTTTCAGAAATTACTTTTTGGAGTTGCAAAATGTCACAATATGGGACTGCAGCTGCACACTACTGAATTGAAATAATCCTACTTGTGTTCAAGGCCGTTTTCATGATTTTTTCATCTATTTATGTTTACGCTAATAGCAGGGACAGGAACAAAACTTTTGGCTTAATTTTTAATAAAGGATTTCCGGAGTTAACTTCTATTAGAATCTCAAATGCTCCCATATTCTCTTCATTGCCCTTGGGTATTGTTTAAATGAAGTGGGAAAGAATAATAAGAAATAAGTCCGTTAGTGCACATTTCCCATTCATTTTTACAGAAATTAAGCATTTGTTTGTTTGCTTTCTTGTTTGTTAGTTTTCAGTGGTAATAGTGAGGCCTACACAAGTATGGACACATTTGGGTGTGGTGTTTCAAATATCCCTCAATTGAAGAAATCTCCTGAATGGAATGTTGATATATAGACTTCAAAAAACCGCTTAATCGAGTGTAAAAGTGAAAACAGCCGAACTATTTTGGATTTATTTGGGTAAGTGAAACCCCTCAGTCTTCTCAAAAATCCCTTTAAGTATCGGTATGACTTAGTTTGTTATGCTTCGCTGATATTGCGTTATTCTGGATTCTTTTTCAATGTAAGGTTCGTGACAACTCATCAGTGGCAGCCAAGGGCGAGATTTAAGGGCAGTTACTTGAAACTAATTCACCAAAACACATCAATTTAAGATACATACTCGCTAATATACCGGTTTTTATCTCATTCAGTAAATATACAAAAAAAATTTACATTACCCTTGGGTTTTGGTAAGTTGGCTCCATGCAACTTCCCTTAAATCTCGCCACGGGCCGAAACTGCAACCTGTAATCGAACAAATCTATCGGCGCCATTTTTCCATTAACTTTCTGAAGGCTTAAGTGGTGGTAGGCGTTTTTCATCAACAAAATATTTTAAATTAAGGTATTATATATGGTTTTATAAACATAATACTCATACATGCTTAATGAACTGCAGTATGATGTAAAGTTAACTTTTACGTACAAGGGGAAAATCAAGCAATGCAAGTGATTCGTTTTTATTGCGGTAGTCTGAAATTAAACTTGCAGTATCTCGGAAATATACTCGTTTGCTTGCGTAAAGATTTAATTGGCTCATTATTTTACGAAGAAAAAAAATTAGTTTTTGTTATTATTTCAAGTGAGAATGAGAGTGGATCTCTCAGCTTTAATGAAATAAATTTAATTCCCTACTAACCTCTAAGGCAGTGGTTCCCAACCCTTTTCAAGCCGCGACCCACTTTTATAGTAGCCAAGTAATCTGCGACCCCCTTTTTATAGTAACCAAAAAATCCGCAACCCCCCCCCCTTTTCGTCCGCCGCCGCCACATTTGCATAATAAAAGCACTTTTAACAGAGTAAAGAAAACACATTAAATACAAAATTATATTAAATCGTATATATTATATTAATTTTGCATATTATATTAATTATGTATATTATATATATTAATTTATATTATAATAGAGAATATAATACATATTCATGTATATAATAATAAAGTTAACTACCATTAGAATATTGCAATATGTGTAGCCATGTTGAAATATAAAAGCGTTGGAAACATTTGGTATGAAATTCTTTATAAAAATAATTGCAACAAAAAATAGTTGCTGCGACCCCCCAGAAATCTGTTCGCGCCCCCCTTGACAGTCGCGACCCCCCCAGGTTGGGAACAAATGCTCTAAGGGACCGTTCAAGTATTACGTAAGCACCTTTGAGGGGAGGGGGGTTGCTGCTGTGACCATTTTCCTTTCAGTTTTGGTTACGGGGGTATAAAATGGCCGAAATATTGCTTATGCAATACTTGAACGCTTCCTAAGCATTAAATTAACAGCATTTTGTTGCCTAATAACCTCTCGGCATTAAATGAACTGAATTTAATTCCCAACTAACCTCTCGGTATTAAATTAACTGAATTTAATTCCCCCACTGGCTTTTAGCATTAAATGAGCTGAATTAAATTCTCTACTAACATTATTAAAATCGATATTGATTTTCGGCATTGTAAGTTACTTGAATAAAACCAAAGTTAAAATAATATTTTTAATATTAAACTTGGGCAAAAAATTATTTTCTTTAATATTAAGTCGAATGGAAAGAAAATTATTTAACAAAAATCAAAATGAATGTCTTTGCAATCAAATCAGCAAGACTTACAAGTAATTGAAATGTTTACTTATTTATTTGACGAAGCAAAAAGAAATTAAAACAAACCTCATATGGCAGAGTAGAAATCAAAATCAGCTTTTTATATTAATCCCCAATATTAAATTACAGCTATTGTAACCTTTCTTGTGCATAGTAGAAGTTTGCACGAATTCTTGAACATAAAGTTTAAGATAAATGTGTATGAAATAATGTGAACTTGTTTGCACATGGTTATAAAAATTATGGTTAAAATAAATTTCTTCTTGTTAAGAAAAGGCTAGTGTAAGTTTTTTAACATAGAAATATTTAAGACTGATTTTTAGCATTGAGAAAAAATAAGTTCCTTAAAATTAAGATTAAAATATGTACTCAACGTCAAGGAAAAATTAAAATAAGTTCCTCAAAATTAAGATACAAATCAAAGTAAATACTTAATGTCAAAGAGCAATTAAATAAGTTCCTTAAAATTAAGAATAAATTGAAATGCTCCTTAATATTATGAATAAATCATAATTTTTTTTCAAATAAAATAAATATTAAAATACATTCCAATAATCTAAGTAAAAATGAAATTATACATAAATTACAATTTACGCAGGAAATTTTTGAAACCAACTATTTGAAATCTGATCAAAAACAATTATTATTTTAATGAAGATAATATAATAAAATAAATGATGCAAAATAATAACTATAATAATGATACGTAAAAATATTAGTACTTAAATAATTATGTACATAAATCGAAAAGTAAAAGCAATCTGAATGTTATGTCGTAATTTCAACGGACAGATTTTAACGTAAAATGATAAATCAATCAATCAATGGCTGATTTGTACACAATGCCGTAACACAAAAATATGCACTTAAGGAGTACAATATTACACGAACAGCGTAATAATATCGTAATTAATTTTCTAATATATTCATGACTTACATGGTATTCTTGGTTTAATTCTTCAATGCCTTCACTGCTGCTGACGAGCTGATCCAAACTTGGAACGGTTCTGATACGAGAAGGAGCTTCTTCGGCCTCTAGATTTAAAAAATTACAAAAAATTTAGGAAATCACCTCGAAAAGTTTCCAATCGATTAGAATAAGAGTAAAACAAGTTTGGAAACCAAATTCAACTGTTTAAAAAGCGAGTTTCCAAGTTTTATTTTAACTAATTCTGGAACTGGACTCAAACATGTTAATAATAATAATGATAATAATTTATGCCTTGTTGTGTTTATACTTTTCTTTTATATGTTTCATCATCACTTCCTGCACAAATTTTAGTATATACGATAGTTATAATATTTCCATAATCAATATAATGTTTTATATACCGACTATAATTTTTATAAATAATTTACCTTGTCCCAAAACCATATGCGGACCATGGCTAATAATTATCGAGATAATTAATAGGCTCCAAAACGCAACAAAATTTGAAGATTTTCTTCCTTCGTTGACCATGGCTTTTTTACAGTTTCTCAGACAAGTGCACTAATAACTTAGAAACTTGTGTGTAATGGGATCTCCTTTAACAGTGGTCACGACGTCACTTGCAATTTCACCAATCAGAACGTTCGAGTTGGGAAGAAGGATGTGCGTCGTATAGAAAATTTTATGGCAACATGTTTTTCATTTACTTTTCCCATTTTGTCAAAAAATTTTTAGAGCGATTATCAGTTTGAAGGACATTAAAATTCCTAATAATTTTCTACCATACTTAAAAATTTCTAGCCTTTTCTTTTTCTTTTTAATTAGCAAGTGCTAATTTAAATGCTGACTCAAAAAGTTCTTCACGACATCGTGTGACGATTATTTTAACCTAGCTCCTTGTGACATGATTAAACTGTCCTTTTACATGCCCTCAACCAGAAGCGGACACAGATTTTCATTCTGGGGGGGGGGACAAAGACAAAATTTGCCATGGTCTTGGAATAACACCCTTCATTTTTCATGAAAGTTGGAATTTTTACAGTGAAAAAATATATTTTGGGGGTCATGACCCCTGTGGCCACCCCCTATTTCCGCCCTTGTCTTAAACAAATCGACATATGATTATGTGAACATAATTTTAAGCATGATGTATATTAATATTCAAAAATACTTGCTTTACTAGCGTTTTTGAAATATAGCCTAAGAGGCGTGGGTGTTAGTTTTGTTAAAACAAAATGTAAATTTCTGCCATGCTTATTTTAAATTATTTTTTTCGATTTTCATAAATATAGGGAAGCCTTACCAAAATACAGCAAGATCGCCTCACTGACAAAGTTAACAAGAAAAATAAAAACGATAAACTATTTTATAGTAGTATCATTTATGTAATAGTTAGACAACTTTTTTTGTTATAAGAAAAAGACAAAAAATATAGTTTATTATCTTATAGTTGGCATATATTTTGTAATTGTTCAAAAATCAATCTGATAAAATTTTAATTAATTAAGTAATTATAAAATGAACTATTTTTTCACATATTATCAGAACACAAGCTTTTAATAATTAAATTCCTTATCATTTTAATTATAATCAAAACTTTAAATATACTTTTACGTTATTGGAGAAATTCTCAAAATATAAAAACTTACAATATTTCTATATTTGCCATAACCATTTGCTTTTCTTTAGCTGAAGGAGGCATCACCTAAATTAAGTTCTTAGGAAAGCACGATAATAACAGATTTCGAATGAGCAGCTAACCCGATTCAGCATGTTCCAAAGCACCTCCAAATCTGAAAAGACATTCTAAAGTCATTTTCAGAAATACATTATGTTTCCTGCATTCGAATACCTGAATTAAATAACAAATAATTAACTCGTGTTAATAACTAAAGTAATTAAATGTCGTTTAATTAAATGGTATATAATTGAAACTGTCAATAATTAGAATTAAACTAAATAAATAATTAATAATGGAATTTATTTACTTAATAATTACTAATAAAATAAAATAAATAAATATTAATGCGAGCAATGGATAATTAATTTTTATTAAATTATACTATTATCATAAACAAATAAATTATGTTAAATTAGAAACTTAATGAATTAAACTATTAAATTAAATTGTTGGTGATTAAACTAGATTAAATTGAATGATTAATAATCAGACTTCATCAAATAAAAGTACCTATATATAAATTACATTGCATTAAATTATAAATATTTGAATATTATTAAAATTAATTAAAATTCATTATCGTAAATAAAAATAATTCAATTTTATTAAATTAAGCAAAAAACAATAAAATTTCACTAATTCAAATTAAAGTAATTAATACTACATTATTAAAAACTGCGAGTGTGTACAATTTGGAATTTTAATGTTAGAATAAGAGGACATCGGTCGGACGTTACATTAAAAAAATATAAAGAGTGAGAGGAAGACAGGTTGTGTAATCAGGGGCGGACTGAGTCCTCAAAGGGCGCATTCCTTGGATTTTCGGAGGGCGCAACTCCTTATCCATTTGAAGGCGCGAGTCCTATCGCCCACGAGGGCGCATCGGCCCGGGAGCCGGTTGACCGGCCACCTAGTCCGCCCCTGTGTATAATCCTTGATCATTCGGAATTTGCTCTGTCAATCCCCCCGCACCCGCAAACACATAAAAACACACTTCTTTGGGTGACCTAAACCAGAAATTGGACTTGTGGTAGTGCCGTGGGAATACGCACCGTTAACCAGGGTTTGAATCTCAAAGGTGCCAAATAGAAAATTTACTAACGAACTACTCACCGCAGTCCAGAGAGTGGTTCCCTAGGCCTTGAAAGATTCGGATTCCTCGGAAAACTGTAGGTCCCGGCTGACTATGGGCCAAAGGCGGCCAAAATTCGATTTTCTGAAACTGAAGACTTTTATAATCTAATATGCGCTTCTAACGGTAAATTAACTGTAGAATCCATTTATAATAGTTGTTTATCGATTAAAGATTGTTTAACTGTGACAATTTCTGTTTGTCTTAATCTGTCTGTTTATCTTGAAAATTTTAAAAATCCATTGAATTGTGTGTAGTTTTCAACACTTCCGTCCACTCCCCGTTTTGTTTAAAAATAATTCTGTCAGCCGTTTATACGATGAAAACGCATCAAAAAATCGTATGAACACGTTGTTTGAACGGAAGAAATGGGATAATAAATATATGAAGAGGAAGTATACAATGTTTGTGAATATTTTTGTGTTTTTAGGCTTCCAAAAGAAGCTTCACGAGACGTCAACACGCCTTTGCTATTTTTCTACTCTAGATACCTTGAAATAACACCTGTATCGATTTCAGTTGCAAATACCTGGAAATGTGGCTTCCACACTTCGTTTTCTCCATTAAAGAGCGCTTTCCTAGATGAGCATATTTTGCGGCGCAACAATATAATACGCCGAGATAAAGCTCAGACAAAAAAAAAAAAATGAAAACGTTTTACGCGTTCCAGGAAAATACTTCCATTGGTTTTTTATTGTTTGAGTCAGTCCTCGACGTTTTTCATTGTTGCGCTGTAAAATATGCGCATCTAAGAAAACGCACCTTTGGGAACGTTTAAATATTACGTAAGCACCCGGCGCAGCATGACCACTGTAGTCTTTGAGCCGTAAAACCAAAAAACAAACAAACAATTACGTAAGCACCTTTTTTGTAGGGTTGCCGTTGTGCTTGTTTTTCCATATTAGCCAATGTTAATTTTTGCTTACCCGGAGGGAGGGGGGATTGAAATGGCCAAAATATTGCTTACGTAATACTTGAAGGCACCCAAAGAAGAGGCCCAAGTAAACGGGCTTGGATCAAGATCCAAAATTTCAATAATTTGATCGCTCTGTACTTTCGTGAGAATAGACTATTTCAAAATTGTGACTTTGTTTTCAGAAAACAGAACTCTTTAAAATTATATCAAACATGATTACATTCTATTTGAAAACTGTTAAGCGCCCTGTTGCCAGCGCCTACTTTTTAAGGGCGCTCATAATTTTTATATCGCAAAATAAAATACACTTGACTTGATAACGAATAAAGTTGTTTTTGTTCGAATGTATTAAGGCATTTAAAAGTTATTAATTTCTTCCAACTTCTACATCCAATGGGACCACTGTGCGGCGTAGCAGAATTTTTGCTTTCCGTGAAATGAACAGAATAAAGCAGAGAATTCCTCAAATTTTAGAGTAAATTTCGACTAGAATACAGGAAAGTGTAATTACTCAACTTGAAAAGCAAATCTTATAGAATAGCAGTTCTCAACTTCATTGCGTGAAGACGGAGCACTTTTCAAGAGAAAAATTAATTTCGGAGCACTATCGTCGCCCTTATACTAAAGACACGCATGTGCATTTCTGGCTGCTTTTACCTAACCATAGTTTTCAAGTTGTTGGCCTACATTTGATTGTATGATCGTAAAAGTACGAATTTGTTTTTGAATTTTGAATTTCTTAAATTTGAACCCAAACTTAATTTTCCCAATTAAAGTCATTAAAAATTGGAACTTTAATATTGTTTTCTGAAAATATCAGTTATGCATATACTTTCTTATTTTTTTTTATTTTTTTTTTATAGTTTCATCATAAGGGCAACGATATTTTCACCAACATAGGTACTAAACCCAATTACGGCAGTATTAACGATGGGAGATATTTTTAAACATTTGGGCATGTAAAACGTCAAGTTCTTTTTTTTTATTCGAAATGTTATGTTTCTCGTAACTTTCAAAGAACTGGGGAATTTGCTTAACTACATAAACATAAACGAAAAGCAGTAACAAAAAACGCAAAAGCAAAACATTTGAAAGTAAATTCAAAGCAGGTATCTTAAATCCGCAATGTGTTATCCATGCAGATTTGGTATCTAAAACAATTTTTGCAGTTATAAAACTAAAATTTTCACTTGCAGAGAAAACGAATAATGAAGCCCAAGAAAACCAGCGTGGGTTTTTTTTTTTGTAATTTTGGAGCACTGGAGCACGCAGAACACTTGGAAAAGTTTTATTGAGCACCAAATTCTCCACGGACCACAGGTTGAGAACCACTGTTATAGAATGTATTCAATCTACTGTGACATTGTGATAACACCTTCTTGTGTCATGCATCTTCAATTAATTAATTCCGAGTGCTATTCTATTGCTACGGTAAAATGTCTTTTCTCAGCACACCACAGTCTGGTGTTTGATTTTGTGGGCAATAACGTTCGGACTCTTCGGAATAGCGTCAGTTCCGGCACTGCAATCCTCGTGCTCTAAAAAAAAAAAAATTACATTATAGTGACAAAAATGGCGAACGTATGGGATAATTTTAACTGTATACTAAACGAAAATATAGTATTTAAATTATTCAGTGTAGTATTGGTTTTAATTTTAAGACTATCTCTATTAGGCTTGCACTAAGATGTATACTAAGACAATTTTTTGGATTTAAATGCACACAGGAACTTTTTGAACACCCTGTATGTTACAGATTTGGCAGGTTTTTTCCTTAAACCCTTCAAATCTGACGTCTACAACATGAAACATGTTACGACTCGGAATTTATATGATGTAATTTCACCTGTTATTCTTTCATTCATTTTGAGGAAGTTTCAGGAAATTTTGGCGATTAATTCACCCACACAATGGCACTGTTAACTTCAAAGGGAAATGCACCTTTTGCCGCGAAATTTACCGCCAAAGAGATTACTTTTACCTTGCTCAAGGACAAGAATACGTCAACAAATATAAATGAAAAATTATTAACCAATTCCTTATTTTAATTTAAAAATGAAGATCATTGCTTTATCTGACATGGAAAGTATTCATCATTGACATCTTACAATTGTTTGTAAACTAAAAAATGTCGTATATGTACTATCTAAAAAATTTTGTTAAATTTGTAAAAAATAATAAAATTATTGTCTGCTTGTCTTTGACAGAGGGGCAAATTCTCTCGTTGATGCGATTCGTGAACACCCACCCACCCACACACACACACATACACAACTTGACAAACCTATATTCCCTATTGCATCCTCCCCACCTTCAGTTTAATATATCCCAGACGCCAAAGTCGTAGAATACCATATGTCATGAAATGAGTTATGTCATAGTCTGTAGAGGCTGAACAGCAGCTGTTGTAGTGCTCGATATACCAAAAGCAACTCATGACTTACAGCTCTTCAGAATTACAGATAAAAAAAAAAATACAAAAAGTCTCTGTATCTATAAACTGGCTTGAAACTACAAAAATAGCCAATACTTACTATGCAGGGGCCTTCAGCTGAACTTTACTAGCCCACGAATTGGCCCAAGAAAGATGTAAATGTTTAATTCGTTTGAAAATAAATTAAAGTTGAAAATTTTATTTTAAAATTGACGAAAATTGGCGAGAAATGAAGCGTCACAAGAAAATTATATAAAAAATACGTAAAGAAGAAACATGATTCAGAAAATGACGTAAAAGGTCACGGAAAAAACGAGAGGGAGAAAATATTAGAAAAAAGGAAGGTGACGTAATTGGACAGTAGGCTGGAGTGAAACAAGTGAATTTTTAATTCTTTTTTTATTTTAAAATCCAATACGGCGGAAAAGTTGTCTTATACACTGTATAGTATTGTGGCAAAATTTGGTTGAATTCCGTTAATATCTTCTGCCTCCCCGACAACCTTAAACGTACCATATTCTCGCGTTTTTTGATGGTATTGGCATGCAAGTAGGAAATTTTACAATAGACTTCTGTTATAGTTAGAATAATTTTATATGTTAATATGTAATTAACCATATTTTAACTCTAATGACTTAATTACTAATTTTAGTAATGTAATTACTAAGTTTAATAATTTGATAATACGAATAATACAGATTTAGTCAAATGCATGAACTAAAAGATGAATCACATTTACACGCTGCAATATCGAAAAGTGTGGTCCTACCTTCTTCTTCTTCTTCTTTAAAGCTCTGAATCTTGGCGTTGTATGTTTTATTGTTTCGTTTGCCTTTAAATGGTTTCATAAGCTTCATATATTTTGCATGGTATGCTTGCAAGAGTTGTAAAATTCTGTTATGGGAAGCTGTAGGAATGGATGCTTTATACCAAATTTGTTATAACTTACCTGCCACCTCATTAGCTATTTCAGCAAACGTTGGCTCCTCACGGCTTTCCTTTTAATTGAACTTTGTCCACGCACAAATTTTCATAACTTGTTCATAAGTTGGCAGCATAGTTTCACTTAATTCCGATGGTGTTCCGAACACGGGGGCAGCTCACGGCGCATCTTGTTTTCACACCTAACAGCCTTGGTGATGTAAATTCGCTTGATTTCACTATCACTTATAGGCATCCACAGAAAGTTCATGAGGAGGAGGAGTTATAGACTCAATGGGGAAATTACAGAGCTACAACTCACATATTCCTATGTTAAATATACAAAATTTCATTGCAATGGGGGGTTACAACCCCATCAATACCCCATGCGCGTATGCCAGTAATACACTTCACACGCGAAAATAAACGAAACGTAAAATTCCAACGAAAGAAGATAAATAGTCACAGTTAATTATTTCACTCCTTGCTTTGACGGACAACAATATAATACTTATTTATGCAAGATATTTAGAATATGAATTTACGAGTAACCAGTGGCGGTTCAAGGATAGGGTCGGGAGCCATGCCGCTCCCATAAAATATAACTGGATTTTATTATATTGCTTATGTATACGGACGCCGCTAATGGCGCCTGTGCACATAGGCAGGAATTTACGCTTCACCATTTTTTTTTTTTTGTCTAGAACCGCTACCGCGAGTAACCGATTAACCGTCTAAACACTTGAGTTTTTCAATAGATTCGACGACGTTGTGGAGGCAGATGAAATTATCAGAATCCAAAGATATTTCAGAACATTAATAAATAATACATCAGGTTGCTTTCGCACGTTATTAGATCTAATCATCACAATTTTTATTTCTGAAAATAAATTGTATGGTTTATTGACAATTTCACAATTTTTACAAGTTTCAACGTCGTTGGGGAAGCAAAAATTTTGTTCCAAAAATTATATAGGAATCCTAACTAACACCAAAGGCAACATTTACACACTACTGAATTTGAAATTTGAAGTTTTCATTTTTTTCACTCCACCCTATTGTACAGGTTCAAGCTCAGTACAAATGCTACCAAAATTAAAAATTATACTTCTTCAAATACATAGTCAACTCCTCAAATTTTTTAAAATAATTAATTACTTGACTGTGTGATTTTTATGGCGCAAGGACATGCTCGGCCATGCTTCGTCAGAATCCACAAATTTCGAACCTCGATCGCCTTAGGAAACGAACCTGAAAAGGAATTAGGAGAAAGAAGTAATAGTTTCTTACCAACAGGGTTCAAACCCAAAATTTCTGAACGATGCACAAACGCGTAACAAAACCTCTACAATGTAGAGGTAACTAGCTAGAGTAACTTAGCTTAGCGTCGAAGCCATCGCACAACAAATAATTCCTCGAGTTTATGAAACCAACCAATTAGATTTCTTGAACTGATACATCATATCTACAATATGAAGCTGTTCTGTTTGTTGCTCGGTACTCCTTTTTGACGGGTGTAGGTCGTTTCGTTGGGGCACCTTTCCAGACTACACCTCCACCTGACACCCTTTCGTTATCGTCTTTTTTTTTTATGCACATTGTATTTGTATTATCTTTTTTACATTCGTCATTATTATACAATAATTTCTGCACTCACATATAGATTATAACCCAAACTAGAGCTTTATTCGTTTTTGGAGAAAACTCACAAAAATCTCGCCCCGGAGGCTTTTCTGTGTTGACCATATTTGGCAATTGTGTTATCCCTGCGGAGGGTAATAATACCTTAACATCTTTACATACGGAGAAAGAGAGCGTTGTTTCCTGTCCTCATTCGTCTAGCGGTCCAAGACACTCCGGGCTAAACGGAGGGACCCTGGTTCGAATCCAGGATGGGGAAAGCGTCTCTTTTTCTCCAAAATTACATAAGCTCTAGTTTGAGCTGTAATTAATACGTGGGTGGCAAAAATTATAGTATAATAAATTTCCCCCACGAAAACTCACAAAATTCTCGCCCCGGAGGCTTTCTTGTGTTGACCATATTTGGCAATTGTGTTATCCCTGCGGAGGGTAATAATACCTTAACATTCGTCATTATTGTTGCATTTTGTGCTGGATGCGACTTTGTTTCGATGGTAGGTGAATTGCAATATTTGTAATACTTCTTAAGACCTGCCATTAATTGTAACTTTGTCTGTCACTTTATGCAAATACAGCATCGCCTTCGTCGACCAATCTTTCCAACACCATACCCGCACAAAAGGTAAATACCAAGTTCTTAAAATTTAATGAAATGAATTTCTTAAATTTATGCACATGAGCTTAAATATTTATATGCCTGATGCATAATCCTTAACATTCATATGCATAATATTTTTCAAGTGTGTAAGGAGAATGTAGGTAGAATGCGGTATGGACAGGTAGAAGGTGGTAAGCGAGAAGCGTGATCTTAAACAACTAAGGTCACGCCAGGGTGAGAGGTGTATGACGAAACTGGAAAGGGGATGAGTTCTGGACAGCGTAGGCGAAGGAGTTCAGTTCGGGACCGCGGAGGTGAAGGAGGCCTCAGAGAAATGGGATACGGAGAGGTCTGGCTTCACCGCTAGCTACGAGGCGTTGCATAGCCTAAATGTAATCGTGGAGATCTAATAAACGTCTGATCGTATTTACCACATGTGGATTGATAACGTGTCTACTTAACCTTGTCATACGGTCCATTAATAAAAGGGGTAGAATTCACGTACGGAGAGGCATGAACCGGACGATAATACGATTCAGATGGGCAGCCAAGGGCCCTGCGGCAACCAGTAGCACCAACATCGCTTCGGGTATCTCGACTCCCGATACATTCTCATAAACGATAACAACATAAGAAGCCCATACTCTTATAAAGTGTAGATGCATAATATTTTTCAAATTTACATGCACATCATTTTTCAAATTTACATGCACATCATTTTCAAATTTGCATGCACATCATTTTTCAAATTTGTATACACATTCCTTGACATTTACATTTAAAATCCTTCAAATTTAAGATTATACTTCAAATTTACATTTATACTTCTTCAAATTTACATTTATACTTCTTCAAATTTACATTTATACTTCTTCACATTTACATTTATACTTCTTCACATTTACATTTATACTTCTTCAAATTTACATTTATACTTCTTCAAATTTACATTTATACATCTCCAAATTTACATTTATACTTCTTCAAATTTACATTTATACTTCTTCAAATTTACATTTATACTTATTCAAATTTACTTCCAATAATCCGTCAAATTTTTTCAGAAAACTCCATCAAATCAAAAAATCCAATTCTCTAAATCTTATTTTCTAGTGGTATGAGCATACCCTCATAAAATCTTCTTAGCAAATGCAATTCTCGTACGTGTTCCAAACTATAACTTCGTTTAAATTCTCTCGATTCTTATTTGATTCATTCAAAATTTTAGGATCGTTAATCTAAAAATAATTTTTCTTTACAGAATTGTAGAATCCACGTATTTACAATTTGAACAGAATTTTGTTTGTAAAAAGTATGATTTCCTAAAATTTTGTCCTAGTGCCGCCAAGCTAGGCTAGGCCTCGACTATACCCCTGGTGGGAAAGGAATTAGACGTGTTAGCGGAATTCAGCAATGACCTGCCCTTTCACAAAACGAAAGACCATTTTTATAGCATGAGTACAACGAAGACAAAGATCATCAGAATCTACAGTTTTCTGAAATATTCGAACTTGGTCACTCTGAAAATCAAACCCCGAAATACAGATCTGCAGAAAAATGGAAAGCATTCCGTACCATCAAAATTCGAACCAGGATTTTAGCATACTACCCCAACGAGTTGCCTCGGCCCCATCGTACAGTGCAAGAAAAATACTAAAATTGTTTATGGTCTTGCGATAGTGAGGTGGTAACACATTTACCAAACGTACCAATAACCAGATTTGACTCTAAACGGTTCCCTTTAAAAAAAGTTTACCAGTGACGGATTAAGGGCCGTGCGATAGGTGCCGTTACACTGGACGCCAAGCTAAGGGGAGCGCCAAAATGGCCTAACGACCCCCGAAATGCAGACAGGTCCAAATCCAATTTGACCATCTAAGTACTTATTCTTAAATAAGTTTTAATGAATTAAATTGAAGGTTTATAAGTTTTTTGAATGCAATATGTGATTATGTTTACTTCCTCACGTTTTCTGAAACTGATAAGAATAAATTCAGGCTAATAAGTGAAAACTACATCGAAATGGATGAACTTACTTGTCTGCACAAAAGAAATAACAAGTTATTGAAACTCATGTAAATCTTTAATTTTTACATTAATTTAAGTTTTGGCCCATTGGGAAAATTGATTATATATTAGTTAATGATATTTGTTCTAAGAGAAGTTAAGTTAAGAATCATAATATTCAGTAGCCTATTGCAGAGATACTGGAACGTAAAAAAAACTGCGCCACAAAAGGAATTATTTTGAAAATAATTAATGCTTGGGGGTCGCCAAATTATGGGCTCACATGTGGTGCCGCCGTAGGCGGCTGCCTAGTTCGCCTACATAGTCGCACCTGGCCTACGTGCGGGGAAAAAGTTAACTGCTTTAACTTTCCTGAAAATATATGTTGCCACTCTTATCTCTGTTTCCTATAACAAAACAGAATTTAATTTCAAACTTTTGTTCGTACTCTCTGATTTCATGGGAGAAACTCTGGTTTATCCTCCTGGTTGAGTTCTTCGTAGTTATACATGTAACATGGCAAGGGCATTAACTTTAAGAAAACATTGGGGAGCACGAGTGGGAGAACCCACATTTGTAATTATGTAAGTCATCCAGAGACAGAAAAACATAAAAGCAATGACAATTAATATACTTTATATGTTACGGATTTTACTCTCATCTATATTCTGCATTGCTAAGTTTATCATCATCCGCTTTTGGGAGGATGTGCTCCCCTAAAATTATTTTTCTTGGGGCGGGGGGGGGTGACCTGGACATTTAAGAGTTGGCACTCCTCTGTGATACGGTGACTTTACTTACACTGCGCTTTTTCATTCTTGCGTTTGTTTAGCCACTTCTGAACTTCTAATCCTCTAGCCTCGATTCCCTTCAAAGGTAGAAGCTATTACAAAAGGCGTAATTTACTATTGAAATCATGTCTGACTTAGCACATCTCATGACCTCACGCCCTGACATCTACCCACACCATCTCTGCGTTGTTTTTAATAGATGACCTAAAAATTGACTTTCTAAATATTTCTGTTAACTTATTCATGACACAAACATCTGCCGTCTGCAAATATCTATCTGCTTTGACAGACTGTCTGAAAATACTACTTGTTTTCTTGAAGCTGTAGCCCTGACCATGACCGCATCACGTAACAAAACGAGTGAAGGACAAACTCTCCTCAAAAATAATTGCCATATTAAAGCTCAGCGTATTAAACAACAGCCTGACAAACGTTTAAAGATGGGATACGAGCCAACAAGAAAATATCTATATTAATCAAATACGCAAATTTGGGTTCGACACATTTTATTTGTCTTTGAGAGTATTCTCTTGCATCCTCCTTCACAGGGAATGAGTATTTTCCTCAATTTGTACAGTGGAACGTAGATATCTAAACATCTCCGGCAAACCGAAGTAATTCTAATTCCCCTGAAATAAATCTAGAAATCCCTTCGAACCTTACTAATTCTAAATAAAACTCCTTTATATTGAATTTCGGATAACCGAAATTCCATTTTAGTTACAAATATATATAGGACGGTTATAATTAAAGTTTCCCTATAAGGACATTTCTTTAACTAATATCTGGAACAGCACCAAAATTTGTACATAAACTACTCATCGGATAGATAGATAGAGTCCGCGCAAAAAAAAATAGTTCCAAAATCCACCGATAAAGCTAAACATGCTGCAATACAGCAAAAAGTATATGAAAAAGGCAAAAAATAAATAAAAATAACTAATACAACGACTTACGATACATTTTTCGATTATGTATGGAATATAATTTCAGACTGAAAATTATGGCAATCATGATGAAGCTCAACTTCAACGTCAGCGACATCTCCAGACATCGTAAGCATACAGTGGTTAAGTTTGTCTTTGTGAAACCACTTTCTATGTCAATGTATTTAAGTTTCTTTCTATTTTTGTTACGAGCAAAATTAAAATCGGAAATATTTCTTAAAATATTAATTAATTTATTTATTTACTCATTCATTTTATTCATTTAGTTTGTGTTATTCATGCACTATGTAGTATATAGCGCCACATCTTCTCCTGTCGACAGGCTTTGGAACTCACTTCTCCCAGAGAATCCTCCCCATCCTTTAAATAGTGTATGAATAATCTTTGGTTCTTTTCCGCTTATTAGTTAAAGCTACAAAAAACTCAGAATAGGGAAACTTCAATTATTGCCACCTTGTACATTAAGATGCATTTTCATCCAAAGTATGTATCATGGCAAAAAGAAATATAAAATAAGGGGATTACAAAATTACAACGATGCAAATTCATATGTATATATATATATATGCAAAATTTCATCGTAATGGAATGCTATAAACCCCACTAATCCCACTGCGTATGAAAGTGTATCACATCTACCTAAATAATGGACGTTGAATTCCCTAAATATGTTTGCATAATTAAAATGCCAAAACTGCGCTGTGGCTCATCTGTGATTGGAACTACAATTTAAAGCCACTTTTGAATCGCTGTACATTTACACACAATCAGATTTATGGAGAGTCTAACCCAGAGCAACAGCAGATCTGAACGCGGTACAATTATGCCGCAGTACAATTGAATCGCTCATTTTGAAAAGGGGTCACGTTTCATTTTTTTTTTCCTATGGAATTGACGCCTTTTGAAAATGACCGAATCAATTAAAATAATGCTTCAATTAGAGTAATTGGAATATTTTGAACTGTGTAAAATTTATATTCGTATCCTCTATTGTTTTTGTTTTGTTTTTTACCCACGTTTCCGTTGAACTTCCGCAATACTAAGAAAGCTTTCGGCGACTAATTGTGGGATACATCGCTAATGGCCGGACAAAAAATAAAGAACAAATAATCATACAACTCCAAACACAGGTGACTAAGTTTTTTAATTGGACCCTTTTTTCTAACGTCTAATTAAAAAAATCGTGACTTTGACGGATGTGTAAATGCAAATGAGGCATTTAAACAAATGACAATTTTATTTCTTTAATAGTTAAGAAACTGTATGATGTTTACAATAAGTTTCTTTAAAAATTATAGAAAAGACTTTCCAAAATTTACTACAAAATTTACAATAAATTTACATAAAAATTACAATATAAATCTTATGAATACGTTGAATATTTTTTTGTTTCCTTTTTATGGTTGCTATCGTTACACATAGATGTACTTCAAGGCACTAAAGACATATTAAACTAGCTTCTTACCCTGAAGTTACTGATATTGTTCAAGCCGAATCCAGAGAATCTGTGAACTGTCAAAATATCGTCTCAAAATGCACTCGGCGCCCAGTAAGGTTGTTTTTGCAGGTCGACTGTAGTTACGTCTATGATGTTTACTTTTATTTATTATTATTAAGCAAATTCACATTTAATGTTGCATTTAGCTGATTGCATCCAATTGGTTATCAGAGCCTTTCCAAGTACTTTAGATAACTAGAAGTATATCGCACTGCTCACTGTAGTCCGGGGTTTGGTTCCCTAGGCCATAAGAGGTTCGGATTCCTCGGAAAACAGTAGGTCCCGGCGCAGCATGACCATTGTAGTCTTTGAGCCGTAAAACCACAAAACAAACAAATAACTAAAAGTATATGCGTATGACGTGAGCTGTCCCCAAAAGTGGGTCGTGTTAGATTTGAGAGGCGGCATTTGTTGTTTTATTCCAGTGTTTTGATGCAATGCTCTTAATTTTTGGGTACGTTACCCAATACGTGCGGAACAACCGTCTACTTCCCCCTCCAGACGCTTTCTCTTCCTCGATTCGCAATCTGTGATAAAGTATTATTTATTATTATTATTATTATTATTATTATTGCACCGTTATTATGATGTCACTCTAGAACCCGATTATCTAAGACAAAAGGTACAAACCCGATTTTGGCTATGTAGAATTTTGGACATTAACGTAATGTTTTCAAAATTACTAGGGGGGGACACATATTCTGTACATTTACACATTACGGACTATGTAAAATTGTAATTCATTTTAAATTATTGGGGTTTGGGCCCCACAGGCCTCTAGGTCTAGGCCTATGATTTGAGATAATCCTGAAATTCAATTTTCAGTATAAGGGTGCACAGAAACTACAACATTTATTTTAAAACAAAAACCGTTTAATTACATATTACCAAATGCAATATTAATAATGAAAAAGTTATAATGTCCATGGAAATGTTTTTAATTAAGATATCAACTGTTTTAGCAATAATCCGATATCTTTATATACGTGTACAAATCCTTGTGTATATCCGATACCTACCATCCATATTGATTGCTTTATAAAGGCCGTAGTGGACAAATATGAACGTTTTTCCTAAAAACGAATGTGTGCCTATTTAAAAAAAAAACTGGTAATAATTAAAAAAAAAAATAGTGTAACGGGTCATTTCGGTTAAGCGACGTTCGGATAATCGAGGTTCTACTGTATTGTTATTATCACCGTAAATTCATATATTACGTATATTTTCGTTACTAATCGTCTCATAACAGAGTTTCCTGTTGTCTCCTCAAGTCCTCTGTTTTCATATAGAGGTAAACTACGTGTATACAGACACCATACAAAGCGTTACGCCATAATGTTTTATTGTATAATGATTAAATGATCTGATGATTGTTATATTATTATTGTATAATAATTTAATATTATCGTCATTATTCTTATTGTTATCATTTCTATGGTTATTGATATATCTTATTCTTTTTTTTTTCTTATGATTATTGAATGGCAACACTATGTTTCTTAATTTCGTTTTTCCAAAATGTGGAGTTTCATGTTTGTACATTTTCTGTGGCAACAAGCAAAAGTAAAAGGAAAACGTTTTCAATTTTTCTACTTTCATTGAAAATCTTTTGTTCTTTAGAAAATAAAAAAAAAATCCCATCTGAAGTATTTTGCTCTAATGTGCAAAATAAGGAGATTATTTAATCCATTTCTAAAAAAGTGGATTTGTAAAGAATATTTTAACGATCGAAGGACAGTCCGGTATTACGCCAATTGAATATTGATTTTTGTCCCGCAATAATAGAAAACGTAATCTTGTAATGACGACTTTGTGTATTTCTGAAGGTGCTGCTATCGAATTTTCGTCAAAGTACTTGGACACTATAAATGCAAAAGTCACATTGACTTTTATTGTAAACATGGATGTAGTCGATAGACTTTGTAAATAGTAAAAAAACTCACGTATACCAGTAGCTCAAAGTTTTTCTCTTTTTTTCTTCTTTCCATTGAAAGAGGAATTTCTCGAACGATTTTTGCTGACGTGGATCATGGGTTGCAATTAAAATTGATCGAGATCATCAAATTACTGACATATGCAATGGGGATTACGAAGGTCATAACCCCTCGAAGTTTATTTGCTTTCACGATTTAAATTTAGAAACATTCATGTAATTAACTCTCCGCCATAATAATTCCTATCCATATAAAAGAATTTTAAATGCATAACTATCAATCTAAAACACTACATGTCTTTAATAACCCAAGGCTCTAAAAGTTTAAAGTCGACTTCGACAACAGCCTCTTTACGCTTCTTTCAAATTTCATTTCAAATTTATTCAAATTTCATTTGGCAAACGTTACAATTTATATTTCTATTACAGTGCGCTAAAAATTATAAGGACAACATATAATTGAATGAAAATATACCTTATTTTCATTTTATCAAAATGAACTTTTTGATATTTATGAGCTATAATATCACATTTTACAATAACATCTACAAAACATAAAACAACAAATATGAAACTTACAAAAGTTGACCTCATAAAAATTATCACGAAAGAAATATAGAAAAAGTATAAGGACATATTCTAAATTACATATGATTTCTCTTAATAATCAAGAAAACAATCTTTGTTTTCAATTACTTGAATAAGCCGAGAGGTCATCGATACTGAAAGTTCTTTTAAAGCGTCTATGGAAATGTTATTCTAATCTTGTTTGATGGCTAACGTAAGATCCTGTTTACACTGATATTGTGTGCCATTTTTATAAACTTCTCAGGCTAGAAGGCCAAATAAATTTTCTACAGGATTCAGACCTTGACTCCTCGCCTCCCAATCAAGTAAATTTACTGAATTGGCTTCAAACAAGAGTTTTGCACTCTTAGAAACGCGTATGGCAGCGTTGTCCTGTTGGTAAAGATAGTCACCTGAAGTCATTAGTGGAGCCTCAGGTAACAAATTTTCACCCAGCATATCAACATATTTGTCAGAGTTCATTTTGTAGTTGATAAAGACTATTGGAGTGGTTCCGTTTGCTGCAAAAGTGCCCCCACCGTATTGACGTTTGGAAAAAACTTCGTTGGTTTTACGCAGATTATACCAAAAATAGGGACAACCGTCTGGCCCATCAAGGTTGAATTTTTTTTCGTCCGAAAAGGTTACATCATTCCATTTTGGACCGATAGAAATGTTTTTTTTTTTGCAAAGTCCAGTCTTCTTTCCTTACGTTGCTTTGTACAAGGCGAACGTAACATTAACTTTCCATACCAAATATTCGGATGTTTATTCAAAACATTTTGGACTGTTCGTGTGGAACATGGTAAATCCAAATTTCTTCTAACGTTATTTGCAGTTTCTTTTTTCTCGCAAGCTCTTCTTACAACCATTCTTTTTCGTCGATGCGTTAGACATTATCTTAATCAGACATTTCTGGTCTTTCAGTTCGTTTTTTTCATTCTATATAAATCGAACACTACGCTGATTAAATCAAACAACAATGTCAAACAATCAACGTTTATTGGCGTAGTGATACCAACGCCGATGGTATGGCGTGATTAGATGGTGAAACGTTCGAAAGAAAATAAATATTTCTGCCTTCGGTGGGACCTGAACCCACGACCTTCCACTTGCCGGGCGGAGGCTCTACCCACTGAGCTACGAAGGACAATGTATAATTTCTTTACGAACGTATATATATTGTTGCCAGTTATTTCGCAGAATGGTGTAGTACATAGACTACTATTTAAACCAAATTGCAAAGAGACTGGTATTAAATTGATCGAAATGCACGTTGCAGCATATGTATTTATTTTATATAAATCGAACACTACGCAGATTAAATCAAACAACAATGTCAATCAATCAACGTTTATTGGCGTAGTGATACCAACGCCGATGGTATGGCGTGATTAGATGGTGAAACGTTCGAAAGAAAATAAATATTTCTGCCTTCGGTGGGACCTGAACCCACGACCTTCCACATCCACTTCAGGTCCCACCGAAGGCAGAAATATTTATTTTCTTTCGAACGTTTCACCATCTAATCACGCCATAACATCGGCGCTGGTATCACTACGCCAATAAACGTTGATTGTTTGACGTTGTTGTTTGATTTTTCATTCTATGCATTTCAGGTTCTTTTAGAAAATTATAAACTACAGTTTTAGATCTTTTATTTTTTTCGAAATTTCATGGCCACTCAATCCATATTCTTTAAAAGCAAGAATTTTTCCTTTTTCAAGGGCAGAAAGGTGAGTTCCTTTTGGCATCGTACAAAAGTCGTGCAGAAATGAGGCAAGTGTGAATTTTGTTTAGAAACCCAGTCCTTATATTTGAAATGGTCATTTTACGCTTTCAAATATGCAAATTTTACTATAATTTTAGATGAAAATCGGTTTTCTTATACTATTTTTCCAAGGTCATATGGATTTAAAATTCACAAAGTAAATTACATATTTATTTTGATAATTAATTAATTTATATGAAAATAAATTTTTTCGTTATTTTAACTTAAGAATTTGCATACGTTTCCGTCCAGATTCTGATTTGGCGAGTTTTCGCTTGTCCTTATGCTTTTTCGCGCACTGTATATCAGATCAGGGTGGTCTAACCCGCTGGCCACGAGATCTTTTGGTGGCAACGTTTAAGAGAAAACATCCCAACATTTAAAAATTTCAAGTCATTTAACAATTAAGGGTCGTTCAAATATTAAGTAAACACATTTTTGTACATTTTATACCCCTTCTCCCTTCGTAAGAAAAATAAGAAAATGCCTGTCCCCCCCTTATACTTACGTAAAATTTTGGTTCCCTAATTTTTTGATATAAATTTTTAAAATAAGCATACAATGTGTGATACAAATTATAATTCTTGTATAAGTTTTTATTGTAATATTGAGTATTCGTTTGTACGTTTGTTATAATATTAAACGATAATTTATAAATGGAGAATAATTACAACAAATATCGCATTCACGAAAGTTTTAATACGTTGTTAATATACTAACAATAATTACTTTTAATACTAACAATAGTAATAAATTTTAATAATAATAATAAATTTTATTCAACCCGATATACAATATTTCGTGATACATAGCTTAAGCAGTATAAAAATTATAGAAATGTAAGCGAAAATCTATATTAAATTATTTTAAGTTTTGAGGTTAGAAATGGAAGATGATATAAAGCCGAAGCTTGTTACGAGATTCTCCTCCAGAATGCAGTGATGTTGACAAGAAAAAAGGTACATTTTCATATTTCTGAATTATGCTTATTTTAAAGAGTTCAGTTGTTGTATATCTTTGGCAGAAGGACGTGAAACACCTTGTTAATAATTTAAGAACAGACTGAGCGTCGTTTTTACGAATTAATGAGTGAGAAGTATTATTGTTATTTGGAGCTTTTCATGGGCCTCATTTGAGAAAATTGCGATACACACCTGGATAAAGCTTACGAAATTATGTTTATCAAGATTCAAGACAGAAGTGTATTTGAGAGTCAGCATATCTAATCAGAAATTTTGATTCAAAAAATGTTAGTACAACAAATATTAATTAATAAGTTAGTTGTACTATTAAGAGTTACATATATGAAATTATACTATTGTATAAGAGATTATAGTTTAAAAACTGCATAAATCTTGGATCCAAAATACAGAATAGCTTAAGGAGGAAAAAGAGAGTTTCTATCCAGCAGGTGTCACAATTTTTCTTTAGGGAAAAAACGCAAATGCCATCGATTCTTTATGACGCACATTTCGGAATATGTTTAGTGGATAAAAGTTTCAGGAAAAACAAAAGCAATTATTTTGCGGATAAAAAAAACCTAAAGAGCCCAAATTGCCATTTTGTGAGTTCAGATTATGTTGGAAAGTTTTGTGTTTCTGCTTTCGTATCCGCAAAGATATTGAAGAACATGCCTTTTATATATTGGAGTGATATTTACTTGATAGAGGGAAAAGATGTTCAGTGTTAGTAGGAGTTCCCAGGTTGAAAAAAAAGGTTATATAATCAGTTTATCTTTGTAATGAGATGTATTCGTAGAAAGTGTCCGTAGGAAGATCCGGGGAAATGCTTGGAAGCTCTGCTGTAACAAAGGACTTGGTTTCTTTTTTTTCAGTGCTTGCTTCCTAGGTTGTAAATTCAGTTCTTCCCTGTGTCTTCTCCCAACACCGCTAAATGTTATTATAGCAACTCACTTCAGCCCCAGCAGCCACTCTCCCTTTGTGCAACTCTAAAAGACAAAACCATCAGCGACCACCCTACCAAAATTTGCAAATGACTCCACGTCACACCGTCGCCCCTGGAGGAAAAGTAATAAGAGGAGAAAAGCAAATCAGAGCATTCCAGCCTTCTCCTGCACCCAAGAAGTTAATGCGATTTCTGAAAGTAAAAGACGGGAAGAGAAGTGAGGTGGGACATTGCTAACAGTGAACAGCCTCAAACAATAAAAAGAAAGGAAAAGCATTTTACCATGTAATAATTCTGTTAGTGGGAAGTTAGAAAAAAAAAAGTTTGAGTGTTTTGCCTTAAGTATATGCATTTTCATTTATTTCCATTCTCTACCCTCCCTAACATCTACCAGATTTATACAAAAGCAAGATACTATAACGACAATGCAAAATAAATGAACGTATATTTGAACCTAAATTTACCATGAATCAAATATTCACAAAGAAAAACATTTATTATTTATATAAAAAAGACTTTAAGAGAGAAAAAAAAAGAAGAAATAATAAGACGAACATAATTCTAAGGCAGTAAAAATAAAATAAAAAACAGACCATCGCAGTCTAATTTAACTACAACGATCAAACCTCGACAAACCGTGCTCCAAACCCAAAATATTAGTTTTGAGCAGCGTGTCACCAGTTGTCTTATAATCCAAAGACTCGAAAAAAAACAACACTTAAATTCTTACAACTCATATTACAAAATTACTAAAAATTATGTTTTTATTAAAAAATATCAAATTTCTAATACAATATAATTATATTAAAAAAATATATATTATAAAATTAATACTAAAAAGCTAAATTTATATAATTATGACATGGTAATAAAATATAATCCAGATATTTTTAAAGAGTAAAGCGTAATGAGGAGACGGGAAGGAACACCAGTAAACAGCAAGCAAGAAAGGGGGTTGGGTGGGAGTGTGCGACGGCTGTTTAATCCTGATTACATAGGGCACATGTCACACAGATTTCTTCAAGAAGCTGCGTGAACATATTTTGTTTGAAAAGTTGATAGGATAAATGTCTAATTTGAGGATTTAAAGAATTCCAAATTTTTGTGCCAAAAAAAAGATAAACTAGATTTCAGAAAATTTGTGCGGGCTGGAGGAATGATTAATGACGAATTAAGCCGAAACCTAGTAGAGTAGGTGTGATCAGGGGCTGAAAAAGTTCCTAAGACGTCAAAATTGTTATTAACGAATTTATGCATAATTAGAGCTGTCTTCAGAGATACAATTTGTTCAATTGGAAGACGGTTCCAGAGCCTCAACAGTGGACACATGTGGGTAGAATAGCTTGCAAAATACATTATTCGAATGATTTTCTTTTGTACATTAATAAGTGGGGAGAGGGTGGTGGTGTTAACCGTTCCAAATGTTTCAATGGCATATGTTAGTTTTGAATAGAATAGTGCATAGTACAGTAGACGCTTATATGTGGTGGAGTAAAATACCTTATTTTTGCAAAAATGTAAACGAGGGAGTGTAGTTCTCTGGAAAGGGTAGAAATATGTGCGCCCCATGTAAGATGTGCGTCGATTGTATCGCCTAAATAGCTAATATAGTCTTTTATATCAAGAGGTTTTTCTTGGAAGAGAAGAGGAGCGGGATCGAGAAGGGTTTTTTATCGTGCACGGAAAACTGTGTAAACAGATTTAGAAATATTTAGAGATAAATTATTTCATTTTAGCCAACTTCCAAATTCTTTGAATCCCTATTTATTTCGCTTACTATACTATCAATATTTTTACCTGAGTGGATTAGAGTTGTGTCGTCAGCATACATAATGGTGTCACAGAAGCTAATACAATCTGGAAGGTCATTAATAAATACTAAAACAATAGAGGACCTAACAATGATCCTTGTGAGACACCATTATTTATTGGTTTCTGATGGGATGTCACATCCCCAAGAGAAACATATTGCCGTCTGTTATTCAAATAGCCACATAGGATGTTCAACGGTATGCCTCTTATGCCCATTGTACTTAGTTTATTTATAAGAATTTTGTGATTTACATTATTAAAAGCCTTCATTAAATCCACGAAAACCCCATAAGTATGTTTGAGTCATTAGAAAATTTTATTTTCTCAATAAGCTCCATTATTGCAGACTGGGTTGATATTCCATTTCGAAAACCATACTGTTTTTTATAAAACAGGTTATTTCTCTCTATGTATTTCGAAAGTCGTACATAGATGGTTTTTTCATAAATTTTACTAAAATCTGGAAGGAAATAAGCCGGTAATTTGCTGAAAGGGTTTTGTCACCCTTTTTAAATAGTGGAATAACTTTAGGTATTTTTAGTTTATTAGGGAAAACACCATGCTGAAAAGAAAAATTAATTAGATGTGTTAAAGTTACAGTAAAGAACTCAGAATTTTTCTTTACAATTTTCGGATGAATATTATCATACCCTGGAGATTTTTTATTTCCCAAACCGTTTATATATCCAAAAATTTCGTTGTATGTAACTGGATATAAGCAAAAGGAGTTAAGCAAGTTATTCGTATTACTAGCGTTAACAGAAGAAATATCGAAATTATCCGAGTTCAGATCGTTCCCGGTTGAGACGAAAAAGTCATTTAGTGTGTTAGCAATGTCCCTGTCACGTGTGTGCTCCGCAGATACATTATTGTTATAGGTTATAATTCGCTTTGGAATAGTTGTAGTTTTTTTCTGTTTATTTATAGCAATGTTTATGGTTTTCCATATTAGTTGTGTATTACCATTTGTTAGTAGAAATTGATTTTCGAAGT
>QLNU02015120.1:0-28101 GCA_006491805.2 Dysdera silvatica
AAAATTTTCAACTTGTCTTTTGTCCACAAAAGTTCAAAATTTTTAACACTAGATGGCGCCCAAATTAGAAGGTGCATAAATTATTTTACAAAATAACAACAAAATACATGTTTTTAGTGGAAAATTTTCTTCAAAAACATGTATTATTACCTAATATAATGGATTCGTGGTCTTATGAACCATTGCGCTGGTCCCAAAAATTTTCCACACTGTTTTTGTCCACAAAAGTACATATTTTTAACACTAGATAGCGCCTCAATGAAAGAGTGAAATAATTATTTTACGAAACAAAAATAAAATTAATGTGTTTTTAGTGGAAAATTTTCTAAAAAAATATATTATTACCTAATAAAATGGATTAACGTTTTTACTAACCATTGTGCTGGTGCCAAAAAATTTCCACGCTGTTTTTTGTCCACAAGAGTTTATAATTTTTAACACTAGATGGCGCTCAAATTAGAAGGTTCATAAATTATTTTACAAAACAACGATAAAATACATGTGTTTTTAGTGGTAAATTTTCTTAAAAAAATATAGTATTACCTAATGAAAGGGATTCACGTTTTCACCCCAAATTAAAAGGTGCATAAATTATTTTACAAAACAAAAATAAAATAATGCGTTCTTAGTGGTAAATTTTCTTAAAAAAATGTACTATTACCTGATGAAAGGGATTCACATTTTTACGAACCATTGCGCTAGTCCCAAAAATTTTCCACGTTGTTTTTGGTCCAAAAAGTTCATGTTTTTTAACATTAGGTGGCGCCTCGAATCAAAAGGTGAATAAATTATTTTGCAAAACAAAAATAAAATACATGTTATTTTAGTCGAAAATTTTCTTAAAAAATTGCACTATCACATAGTGAAATGGATTCACGTTTTAATGAACAATTGTACTGGTCCCAAAAATTTTACATGTTGTGTCTTGTCCACAAAAGTCCATATTTTTAATACTAGATGGCGCCTCAAATTAGAAGGTGCATAAATTATTTTACAAAACAGAAATAAAATAGTGTAGGGGGTCCTAAATTCGTGCCCATAAGGTTTTGTTCCCTCACAGAAGAACTAACCGACGCCAAAGTCAGAAAAAAATGATGAAGCAACCTTAAACCTTTAACTATTTAAGCCTTACAACGGCCGAAGACGGCCATGTCTCCCTGACTCACAACGGCCTTAGTCAGCCTGCCAAGTAGTTAGCTCTGTTCCCCCTTCTGGCACATAAGGAGGGTGTACCCCCTTCAATATACACTAGGTACGTATCAAAGGTACAGACTAATAGCATATACAAAATGCTTCCCTTCATAGATTAGGTTACTGATACAAATGCAAATAGCAGTTGGCGGAAAAAATTGATATTTCGCCAATGGCATAATATAAATATCCGTCAAAATTTCGTCAACCCCAAAAGCCACGTTGTTATATTGGGTGTAGGGAGCGTATCCATATAATTATTTGCAGTCATGATGTATATGTCTCTCAATTACCAAAGAGACTAGCTTCATTTTTCACTGATTGTGATACTTATTTATTACATCAGACACTATTTAATATGTAATTTTACGTTATTCTATCGTGTATGCAATTTTAATGAACCAAGGTTTATTATACCAGTAATTCCCAAACTCTAGGGCATGATTTGAGGGCGGAACTAGGTAATGTCTGAAGGGGCAGTATAAATATATAAAAATTATTATAAATGTTAATTTTTGTTGCAGAATACGCACATTATATTAATTTGCAAATATTAAATAAAAGCAGAGGGGGGGGAACTGTCACATACTAAAGTATATAGTATAGAAAACAAATATAATAAATAATATTTATTATACCAATGACTTCCTTACTTCCTGCCGGTTTAAGAATTTTATGGGCCCTAGGCTGAAAGAATAGAATGGGCTCAAAATGTGGCACTTGTAATAGTCAATCAATAAATCACAAGGATTTTTTTATCTTCATCACCTTCAACATTCATGTTTAAAAATAATAAAATATCTTGAGAGATATGTAAATAAACAAGATTAAAATAATGCTTAAATTTTAATATAACAAGTTTCCCTCAAAATCCCTGTGGGTTTCTAAAATTATTTGGGAGGGGAAGCACATAGTATATACATTTATGCATTGCAATGTATTCAAAATCTCAATGTAATTCAAATTACTGGAAGGGGTGAGAGCCGGGGCTTACAAGCCCATGTAATTCTTCACCCACTAGCGCACGCAGATGTTACTCTGGGTTGTAATTCCCAATTGCGATTGAATTTTGTATATTTACATATAAGTATATGGAGTTGTAGTTCTGTAATTCCCCATTGAGTTTATAACGCCCCTCCCCTTCAAACTTTATGCCTACGTCTTTGTCTGCGCCTATACCCCCTACCCCCACTACTTCGTATTAGATGTTTCACAAAAAAAAAGAAATTCAGTTAATGTGAGCGAACTATGCGCTTGACTTCTCCTTTCATTTGAACAGAATAGTATGATTCCAGCATTGTCACGAATCCACGTGCTTCCTATGTATGACTGAAAAGTCGCGTCGTTATATCCGATACGAATTTCCCTACTTAGAATCAACGTAAGCTATAAAATCTCCATAGTTATAGTAAGTTTGGTCGTTATAACTGGAGTCGTTTTAAGCGATTTCCATTGTATATTGTTAATTCAGTATATTGTTAATCCATTGTGTATTTTTACATCCAGCAAATGTAATTTAAAGCTCGTTTTAAATAGATTCAAATTATTTAATGACTTAATACTGGGGCTTAAATTATTCCATAACGGAAATCCGAAACAGTTTTTATTAGATCTGTATGAGATCTCTGAGATGTGTCCATAGTCAACATTCTCACTGGAAAGAACATCTCCAAGTGCTTTTAATCTGACGTCACAAGCCCGATCTGAAAATGTGGCTTTCTCAAGCGACAAAAATTTACGAGGACTAGTTTGGCCTCCGAAAAATTTTCAACTACCAAAACATAATTTCTGCTGAACATTTATATTTAAGAAAAAACTGGAAATGTATTTTTAATTTTTGTTCTAAACTGATACTAGGCAAGCATTGCTTCTATGGGCTACACGCCACTAAATAACAACATAACTTACTAGTATAATCAGTGCCGTATTTCCCAATATGTTATACTAGGCTATAGATTAGAGCGACAAAATTTTGTGTATGAAGTCTGATAGAACAAAATCAATACCATACGATGATATAATCAGATGTTTTGGCGAGAAGGAAGCTAGACGTCATGTTTTCCATTTAAATATAAGTGTTCAATGGGCTTTTATTTATTTTTTGCTAAAATTAAAATTTATTTCAATAAAATTGAATTTGATTTATTATATACCATGAAGAGATAATACTTCAATATAAGTTAATATTGTTTAAAGTTGTCAGTATAAAAGATTTTGTCGTATATTGAATGTAGTAATTTTCATGTTCCTACCACTGACTGGCGGCTACCCGTCCGGGGCTGACAGGTAGGAAGGGGTGGCAAAAATAACCTAGGGGCGGCCCATGTATATTATAAGTCAATATATCAATCTAAAAAAGATAAATATAGAGTATTAGGATTCTCAAACAACCTGGAATTGTCAAAGAATTTGAAATTGCTCTAAAAGTCAGGGAAAACGAGATATTTTGGTCAAATCTTCATAACTTATGTTTCAAATAGCTAAATTTCACGCGAACGTGAAGCCATCTTCCCCATAACTAAAGTTTTATTCAAAATTTTATTTACAATTATTCAAGGTGTTTTGGAGTGTAAGTTAGGGAAAAACCTGAAAAAGACAGGGTATTTTTTCTTCAAAGTGAATGAGAACTATGAGAATTTAATTTTATGCAATTGAAATATCTTTGATGTAAGCATATTTAGAGAAAAATAAAAGTACATTCAATAACGATAATTTGTTCTCTTGATTTGAACTGAAAATACAAAAAGTGCGTATTACTTACACCGTTTGATAAAATTATGTGCTATGAGTGATTTATTCAATTTAAAATATACGTATATTAAGTCTACTTATCAGCAATATAAAATTTAGTATGTATTTTCAGCTATCATGATTCTAAAAACGAAAAAGTACTTTTAACTAACTATTCATAACGATTTTCTGTTATCTATTAATTAACTTAGCAGTCAAGTCGGTTACAACTGTCCGGATGGGTGTCTTATTAGCTAAGTAAACGTAAACATAACGTTGGTGATCAGCAGTTTATTAAGCAGTATTAATGTACACTCCTGGTGGCGCAAGCACTAATCAGCGTGAGACAACGTTATACAAGGAATATTCGACGAGCGTAACATCAAGTTGTTAGTAACCTGATCCAATCCCCTCTGGAGCAAATTTCCAGGAACCATACAGTATTTTAACTCCAAAATCTTCGCTAACGACTCGTACCCAGCATGGTTAGTCCACAGTGCGGTCATAGATAGCGTAAAGGTCGTACTGAAGTTACCTCCGTTCCCAATAAGTCGTTTCCTCTCTTCATGCGATGTGCACTTAATCATAATTTCCGTTTCTTTCTCTCAACATTTTACTCGACCACTGATAACTGTGTTTTTCCTACAGCCGAGCAGTGTTGCCAGCTATGATCCTTCTTGCCGGCGTGCGAGATTTGAATTTCGATAACACTTTTAGCATTAGGACTGATTTAAGCAATCTGATTGGCTGAGCAGGTGACTTGCGGCCGGGTTCCAAGATGGATTTCAATGAAACCCTTGCACAATCCTCCTCCTCCTCCTCCAAGATGGCAATAATTCCCGTCGAAAAGAATTGGCGTTCTTTTAGCGAAATTAGGGTTATATGTGAGCCAAAAGAATAGTTAATAATTACAAAAGAACGTGGTGCCGTTGTCAAAACCTTCTGCTTCCTGCAGATGCTCCAATATGAGAAACGTAAATTAAACAACAATTTTTATCAACGATTTTTGGCGTAGTGATACCAGCGCCGATGTTATGGCGTGGTTAGATCTAATCACGCCATAACATCGGCGCTGGCATCACTACGCCAATAAAGGTTGATTAATAGTGTTATTTAATTTAATCTGCGTAGTGTTCGATTTAAATAAATAAATAAGAGATGCAATTGAGCAAACGTAACGTGTCTTTAAAAGTTTTATATTATTATTTTTATTATTCTTATTTTCCAGCTATTCAAATCATTTAATGAGTTATTAAATAATACATGCATATAGACATAACTTGGATGCAGGGCAAACAGGGTCAGTAAATACCCGGGTTTTTTGCATGAAAAACAAAACCCGCTGTGGTTTTTTTTTTCATGGTTTTTGGGATTGTGGTCATCGGGAAAATTACTCGGAAATAATTTTCAATCATATACAGAAATCTCTCTCTTAACAACTACCTCTATTCTGCGACCATTTCTCTTAACGACCATCTTTTCTGGAAATGGATTTCCTTCCCCCCTCCATAGACCCAATTCTAAATTTAGCTCCATTCGGAGACCACCTCTCTACGCGATCTCTTTTTCATGGAACCTACGATGGCCGCCTTAGGGAGGTTTTACTCTATTTCAAAACTACTAAGTTTCAATTTCAATCAAGAAAGGCAATTCCAGGCATCAAGGGAGATACTTTTTTATATTTCAAATACGGGGTTACTACTCGGCGCACTCGATATGATTTTTTTTTTTTCTTTAAAATTTCAGCGACCATCTACGTAAAAATTGAGGCAAAAGATGATTTTCCTATAAACATATAAGCTAGCAGCACAAAATTTCAAAAATGTTCTTTTGTTTTATTTCCAACCATTTATTACATTTTAAATTCAAGAAGAAAATCAACTCATGCTAATATTAAAAATAAATTGGATGTATTATTGAAGAGTGTCGTTCTAAAATTCCCCCGCGATTAAAATCTGATTTACGTAAACGACGAATGTGAACTCTGAAGTGGTTGATCTTTTGGTGCGTGTTACACCAGGACCAAAACCGCGTTGCAGGAGCAGGAGAATCTGAAGGCGTTCTCATTGACGGGTGGCAGCAAAACTACGAAAACCTATAAGTGATATCATCGTTAGCCAATCAGATTGCTTAAATCGGTTCTAATGCCAAAAGTGTCATGGAAATTCAAATGTCGCTGCCGGGCGTCCTTATATCGTCGGTGAAGTGTAACGTTTCAATATGGCGCTGGGCACAAACAAACTGCCATTTGCTATGTTATGCTTATGAGATAGATTTAAAATGTTCTCATTTTATGAAATTTCCGTGTTTTTTTCGGATCAGCCGAAACTGATCGAACGTGCAGAAAACGCTATACGTTCTTCACATGTTCGATCTTTTTTTTATGACCCTGATAATGAAGAAATGCGAGAACAAATTCATGCTTCCATGAAGAGTAAAGTATATAGTATTCAGATACTGTACCCAGTCTGCGTTTATGTATATAAATATGTACTGAAAGAGCAATTTATTATATACACGTATATTATTTTTCTGGAAGCGATACATATTTTGCTGTGTAACTCTCGGTGCGCTTATAAAAAAATTTTGCAGGAAATTAAAGGGCCATAAAAACACTTGACAGATTCGTAACAAATTAAATTTTTTTCAATAATTTCATGAACGAAGAAGATAAATTGTTCTTTCAGTGTGTATATATACAAGATCCGTTATTTTCGGGGGGGGGCTTGGTCGTACCGCACTTCAAGGAAATAAAAAATAAATAAATTATAAAAATTTATTTTAAGGGACCAGCCTTGACAAAAACCTGGCTACGTCGTTGATGGGGGTTATAATTATGGTTCAAGTTATTACATATTCTGCCATATACCCAACAGACAAAAAATAAATGGAAAATTAAAGATCTATAAAATCAAAACTGTACATTTAAGGAGAAAGAATCGATTTTCATAAAAGATCAAAACATTTTTTAAAGAAAATGATTGAGGCATCAAGACTTATTAATATAACAAGAATTCTGAACAAAACTACCCAAAGTATATGGACATGTTTTGAATATATATACATATATTAGCCCTCCACCAAAAAAAAAAATTTTTTTTTCAAATGAAATACAACGAATTAAATGCTTTTGTAACATACATGAACACAAAAGTTTGAATAAAAACTAGATATAAAAATTTATTAAACAAACCACTAAATTTAAAATTCAGCTTCCTAATTCTCTTACGTTAATATCAGAAATTTGGTCCAACGTATAGGCGACTACAGAAAAAAAATCTTGGGGCGAAGAGAGAGGCACGGTACTATATAACTAACTTCACATTCCTACATTTTGTGACTTACTCTAAAATATAATTGGAAGAGTTAATGGCTAATGACTATTTTGTGAACTATTTGAAAATACAGGCAGAATTTATTTATTTTTTTAAATTCTAATGCAGTTGGGAAGATTTTTTTTAAAACATTGATCTCATTATTGTCGTTTTCCCTTGAAGTTGTGCAAAAGTACTTAAATGAAGTTTTCCTTTAATATATATATATCATTTTTTTCACTCTAAAATGCTGTTTTTGAGTTTATACATATATTTCTAAAACGATAAAAAATTTCAGAACATAAGGTATATCACAGAGAAAGAGGGCTTTTAAATGAACTCAGATATTTAGCTAAACAGGTGCTTAGATATTTACATGAATGTGACTCAAGATCAATGAAAAAGTTATTTTATTTTTTTAATTTTCAAAATTAATTCAGGAAATGAACTCAAAGCAAATCCATGAAATTTGCAATTTGCTCCATAGGTAAATATAAATCAAAAATCATTGGAATCTGAAAATTAAAGGTCAATGCCCCGGTTGATGTGATTTGAATGACCTTTGATAGAAATTATACATACCTGGACATTTTTGCCCAAAGTGCATGTTTGCGTTTGTCTTTTGGGAATCTATAAAAAGAACATTCATTCCTGACAGCCCGGTGGTTGCAACAAGCTGCAAAACATAAAACCATTTTTATTTGCAAGCTTAAGAAATGCTAATTACTACGATCGTCAATGTTAAGTCAATGGGCCCAATCTATTGCTTGTGCCCAGCAGCCATGTTGTGACGTCACCTGATGTTATTTCAAGTCAGTACCAATATTGCCAAACCCTCTACACAAAGGTTTTTTAAACATTATGGAATTTCAAACATGGCTGCTTAAAAACAGATTTTTGTAAGTATTTGTCATTATTTTAATATGAATATTGAACTAATTCCATTAATAATTGATAAGCACACGCCTTAGCAAATAAATTATTTAATTTGAACTTAGGAACATTTCTGATTGAATATAATTTCTTTACCTAATAATAATTTCTGTTGAAAGAGGAAAGGGTAAAAAATATAGGCAAGAAAAGGTTTACTGAAATATTTCAGGTCTTTTTCGCTGTTCGCTTGTTCGCGTTTCCAATATGTTCAAAATTTCCAGTTTATTCCCAAAAATTCCCGGGTTTATTCCCGCTTCTCAATGTCCCCGGGTTTTTTAACATCTCTACCTATCACCATTGATGGCTTGGAACCAAGCTTGGAAGACCACATTTTTTAACAATTTCTCAGTGATGTTGTTTTCATCATGTAGAATCAAATAGCTAATCGAATAGTGGTAATCTACTTACTAAAAACTAGCATGGCTCGTAGCTCAGATTAATTTGTAGGACCGTATATTTTTGATAAATAACTTTTCGTTGTTAATGTTAACAAAAATTATCTAAACGTAAAACAAACCATTGTCGCAATAATCGGCTGGCAACATACTGTATGGAGGAAAAAAAAAAGTGTAAGGTAAAAAAAAGAGAGAGAGAGAGAGAAAAGTACTAGAAAAAGGCATGGCCTTATTGAACGATATGTTGTCAACTGGTTTAATAGGTTTGTTTAACGTTTAGAATGTATAAAAAAATTTGGAATATTTTGGTAGTACATTGCTATTTTGGTTTTTTGTATATTTTTTGGATGGTTATGTAAATAAATACTGCGTAATTTTTTGTTTATAAAATAGTAGTTTGTAAAGTTTGTGTTCTTCAAGTACATAAACTCATTTGAAAGCAGTAGGTAAAATGAAAAAATAAATCGCATTACTAGATTCATATTATTTCCCAACAGAAACGTCGAAGATGATTACCCACTTAAACATGTAGGATTTGCAGCTAGGTGTTTATTAAATTTTCAAGGTTAATTATACCTTACTGCCATAGACGTAACTGAGTGTGCAAAAAAAAAAAAACAACAACCCAAAATTGTATGGGGGGAAAAAGTACGATTTTGCTTCCTTTCTAAAAAAACTGGTACCCGCCAGATTACGCTAATGCTTATTGTTAAGAGCATAAAAAAGGGGGTATTAAAAAATTCACTTATTTGTACGAACCATGTCAAAGAAGTTTGAATTACAAAAGGAATGAGGTAATAATGCATAGCTCGCAACCCCTGGCGAAAGAAGCGTCCGCCATTTTGAAAAGTCGCGTTCTCCTCTTTTTGGCGATACTGCATATTAATCTCTGGTCGCTGTCGCCAACTTCGTTCGTGGATGACGTCATCATGGATTAACGTTTTGCGAACCTGGAATTTCTATAAATGGGCTGCACTGCATATTAGTCTTGTCTCTGTTACCAATCGCGCCAACTTCTTTCTCGGGTTTTGCCGTTATGGAATAGAGTTCAGAAGGTTGCTTTTACTTATTGGGGAGGGGGATCCCTCCTTATGTTCATTCTTTGTCTAATCAGTGTTTCTTATGAAGTATTTTCCTATGTTACAGCTTTTTGTGGATTAATGAGTCCTGTTTTCTCCAAATTTGCAGTCGTGTGTGTGATGTCATAATCTCTGATGTCACACCTTAGTATCTGTCCACTCTCTAAACCATCCTTATTTGCATTTGACCTGTCTTTTTTCTTCAGATAATGAATGAAAGAAGAGTGCCATTCAATGGACTGTGAAAGACGATTTGAATGCCTCCAAGTATTAGTGACGCAAGTGTGAAGAGAAGATGAAATCATCTAATAATTTACAAATTCAAAATCAAAAATCATTTAATAATTTATAAATAATAAATTTACAGGCAAATACTGAACCAATATGTTACTAATTCATGCCTAAATCTAAGACTATCTGAATGGGCTACCATGAGCTTTCCCCAAAGCGGGGGTCTCCCCCACTTACCTTTCACTGATTCAGGTAAGATACTAATTAAATACAAAACTAAATTACCGGAAAAAAAATTAGGTAAGAAAAATCACAGAAATGCTTCGAAACGAAAATGCACCTACTATGTGCACATGAAAGGGGTGGAGATACGCTTTAAAAATTCTTTCCCTTCATTTTTAGAGTATAGCATGAGTTTTGGCGATATGTTGGATCTGCTTGGCGATAAGACTTAAATGTACAGTGGCCCCTATAAATGTATTAAAGAAGACTCACGTATTGGTTGTCATTTTTTTCTCTGTGAATTGAATCGTTCCGAAACTAACGTATCTTCCTCTTGTTTTGTTATTGACATCATGACCGCTAGATGTATAATAAGTGTTTTTACTGTTAAAGGCTTTGCGGATTCAACAGTTTCTGGTTCCAGGATTATCTGATGTCTTTAATAAGTGGGGTGTGTCAGGGGCCACCCTCTTCTAGGCTTTTACTCATAGGCATAATTTGAGAGTTAAATATACTGTAAACTTGAGGGGCCAACAAAATAAAAAACCCAAAATTGGAATGGAAAAAATTATTTTGCCTCTGTTCTAAAAAAAACTGAGGGGCATATGCCACTCTTGCCCCTACCAAATTACGCTTATACTTCCATTGATTCATGAAAAGTACTGGGTTTTAAAATCATGTCTGGAAAACATGGCAGAGATCACAATGACTCAACATTCTTTTAGCAGTGTTCCAAAAACTAGCAATACAGAAGAGAGGCTAGAGTTGATAAGCTATGCAGAAAATTCTCTGTTCAATTTTAAGAGTATAGTTTGAGTTTTGGTTATGTCGTTGGAAGGAGTTTGATGATCGTAGATTAATATGTGCTTTGGTGCAAGTGCATGGTTCGTCACTTAGTTTTCTCTCCTAAAAATACTCCATAATTTCAGTAGATCAGCTTGTGACATCATGCTTAGGTGTCTCTTTAGTGTTTATAACGTCATTTGCTCAAGCTCTATGTTTATGTCTGCTGTGTTGTTTGCTCTGCAGAGAAATCATTATATTGGACAATTGACGTTCTATTTTTTTTTTCTGGAACTGAAAGGTAAGGAAAGTGTGATTGAGTGGGCTATGACATGGATGTTTAGCTGAGTTTATGTGGCAACGCCGACACAAGGAGAAGCATTTGTTTCTGGCATTTCTTAACGTCATCAAAATGATTTTCCCACATCACACAGCCAACCAAGAGCAATAGATGTGTGTACTTCCTGTTTTTTGTTTGTTTTTTCGCTGAATCACAACAGTTAAGAAAAACAAGCTGTTCTCCTGCTTTTCCTAAGCATTCAACGTTTTTAAGATTTAGGCATAACTCGAATGTCATTTAAAAAGACAGAAAGGGCGAAGCCTGAAGTGGGGGGTTCCCCCTACACTTTCCCTTCACTGACTCATGAAAATTACAGGGCCCCCAAAACTACCGTAAACAACATAGTGGCACGTCAGTTGCCGTGTTGCCAGTTGGTTTGGACTTAACACTTAAAAAATTCAGTAGGTGATGGACTATGCACTTTTACTATTTTTTTTTTTTTGGTCACAATATTTTTCTTGTATCAGTCGATACATGGCGGGGGGGATCCCACACTAGAGGTGAGATGGGCTGAGCCCAAGCTCATTAGATGGATGTAACTGCAGCTGAAAACTACCTTTTCTATATTGAAATCCTCTCAGAAATACAGTTATGCGATTACTTTTTGAGGATTGCAGAAGTATGTGTAAATATATATATATGAAAATTCAAAGGACATTAAGTAGTGTAGTTTAGCAAATTTTTAAAAATGAAATCGTATGTCAGAGTGTTATAGTTCTATTTGAAAGTGCAGGCTGAAATTGCAAATCTTCAGGCTCTGGCCTTAAAAGATGAGTCTGGACTCAGCTCTACCCCACACCCCCTACTGGATTCCTATGAAAATAACATTAAATGTTTTTTATTACCATTCAATATTTTTCTTTTCCAACAACCACTGATTCAAAGCTTTTGCATGGCCAGGTTTCTCCAATGTTATGTCATTTCGCCAGAAGTCAGTGAAATGCAAAACTATGTAGAGGGCAAATTGGAAAAATAAAATCCTATATTTTTATCATCTCATGAAACTGCTAAGATTACCTAATCGTACCAAAACGACATTTTGTCATCATGGTGGACTGCTGATGCTCATTGACATCTGACATGGTAAGTTGGCAAAATTTGCCGAGAGATGTGTAATCTAACACCAAAAAATTCAAGACCCTATTTTTCCAACAACCACTGACTCGAGGCTTCTGCAGTGCCAGGTTTTTAAGAAGTTCCTCTTTGATAAAGAATTCTGTGGTAATTTAGAATTTCTTTTATTTCCAGAAAAAGATTCTAATAATGATGTACTATGGACTTGGTCTTACCCATCTGTGTCTCCAGCTGTACGTCAGTTACTACTACAAAAGTGTTTACTCCAAAGCTCTAGGCAACATCCTGTTTCATTTTGTTATTGTCATCATGGAGACTCCTGGTTTTATCTATACTTGACAGAAGTGTCTGATTTCAATAAATTACCTAAGGTAGGCAAAAAGGGTTATGGTATAAAACATTTCTTAGTGAATATATTTTATCCCTTCATCTTTTGCTTATGTAATCATAATTTCTGTCAAATGCTTAAAGGTTTTGTATAAATTTGTAGTATAAAAATAAGAATACATAAAGAAATTATAAAATTGTATATGCAGTCTCACCTTGTCTGGTCAGAATGACCGTTATCCTTGCATCATAAAAATACAACTAGCTGTTAAAATTTTTGAGAGCACATCAAATTACTTAAGGTTTTGTATTTCCATGATGTATAAAAAGATTTGGCATGTGTAGGAAAAGTATGAACATTACTGTGATAGACAACTTGATTATACATAGAATTCCGTGATTAAGACAAACATTTCATTTTTTAATGTAACCCTGTGGTGACACAGTGGTTAATAAGCTCATCTATCTATCGGATAATGTGGGTTTGACTACCGACCAGGTACCAGAAGAAAAAAAAAATGACTAACTGTAGTCCAGAGGTTAGTCCACTGTAGTCCAGAGGTTAGTTTCGTAAGCCTTAAAAGTTTGGGTTTCCTTGGGGACATTGTGGGGTCCACTGCCAACATTGATGTAGTAGTAATGCATTTGTCTGTAGTGTCATTATCCAATAATGGATTCTCAGTGGTATTTTAGGACATGAGTAGTTTGCTATGACTGTTGTAATTGAAGATTTGGTTCCCTTTGCAGCAGAGGTTGATTCCTCGGAAAACTATAAGTCCCAGCAAAGCATGACCTTTGCCGTCTTTGCTCTCTAAAAAGAAACTCAGCTCATGGTAAGAGAAAAATTTGTTTCCATTTTTCTTTATTTTTCCCCATTATTTAAAAAACATGGATGTGGTAAATTCAGTACAGTATGTAGTATACATAAGTTATATTAAGTATCTTTTTTATTTTTAGGTTAAACAGTTTGTTTTGGTATTGCAAACTAGAGATTTTCATCCTGATAAATATGAAGTTTTGTCACACATCATGAGTAACACATACTGCAAGACTGGAAGTCCAACTGCAATATTACAACTTTATTTATCAGTTTTAGTGAAAGGTTCATGCTCAACAAAAGAAAACGTTAGCTTTTCTGTTGGAGACTTTGATCTGAAATTGGTTCTTTCAAAAGCACCCATTAAAGGTTAGGTCGTCCAAGGTTAGAAAATAGCTAATTTCATTAAATATTATGGTCATAATCCCTACATCAAGTAATTATATATATATTGCATGATTTGTCAGATTAAACAAACTCATAGATTTACTCAAAGTATGAAAACATGTACAAAAATATTATGGCATTGCATCAGGGCCATAGCTAAATGCTTTCTGTTGGTGTGGAAGGTGGGGCTCAGAACATTACGGGAGGCTTAAAATTCCTTAATGTCCTGATGGATCTTATTAATATGTTAAATAATACTGTCTAGGCATACTAATATATATTTATCATTAATAAATAAATTTCATGATACATATTCCATTAAATACTTATAGAGATATACTAAAATGTATAATTCCCATATCTTTATTATAGATCAGATGAAGAACCAAACCTTTCTGTAAAAAACATGTACACAAGATCTGTTGTCAAAATATATTCTTAACACATTAAAGAACAATTTCAATTGTGTATAATTTTATATACAACAAAACATTTAAAACGAAATTCTTCAATAATTTATATTGAAAAAAATATATATTTTCCAGGTGGGGGACTCGTGGCCCCCTGTAGCCCCATCCCAGCTATTGCCTTGCATTGGACATTTGTTCAAGAATTGTTTTGTATCAAATTACCATGTTTCAAACCATTCACATTTAAATAAAGGAGGGAATATTAAGTGCCTTTTACTCATGATGGAATGTGGTTAGTGTGTATTACTGTGATATAATTAGTGATGTAAATGCTAGTTCCCTACTTCATAATTGTAGCTTTGGTTCTCAAGAATTGTTGCAGCATTTTTGTTTTTATTGACTTTATTAACAGTTTAGTAAACAACAAATTTAATTATAAAAATTTATCTCTGATGCTTCGTGATACACACACACCACACATATTCCGAGTAGAACCATGTTTGTTTGGGTTTTTATTCATCAGTGCAGCTTTATTATGATTGTAATATTATTTTGTAGAAACTGTAAGGTATCAACAGACGCTTGCAGCATTATATTATCATGATTAGTCATTTTGTTAGGTATGTTTGAGTGAATATGTTTTTGGTGGGGTAAGCCAGCATTTTGTTTTGATGCTAAACAGTGGAAGATTTGAAAGGGCAACAGATTTTTATAAAAAACTCTCCCCGGTGGCTTTGTGCGTTGATCATTATTTGGCAATTGTGTTATCCCTGTGAAGGGTAATAATATCTTACATATTTTTATGAAGTTATATAACAAATTAGATAAAATATTTGCTGAAACTCTTTTCTGATAACTCAGGCTTAAAAGAGCATACTCAGAAACATGAGTGCTTTAAACGCTTCAAAGCTAGCAGAGCGTTCACAGATAGGGATCCTCATCTTATATGGCTAATCATGTCCATTGACAAATAACATGTGAAGCAGGTGATGACTGAACTTTCATGTCAGTGTCTGTCTGTCTACATCCACATTTCATTGCCAGCAATGACATTCAAAAGATAGTCATTGGAACAGTTTAGAAGCTCCTGACTCACTGAGACATACCGTTTTTTGTGTTCATTAATCGTCAGCCACAGAATAAATTTTGCGGTAGCATAGTGTATCTGTAGTGTTTTTGTGAGAATGGTGTGATACAAGGTGTTTGAGATGTCCACTGTAATTTGCACGCTGTTTGATTGTAATTTCAGTAAATTATGACATAAAATCTCTTTCATTATATTTAATGCAAAATAACTCCGACTGCATCAAACGTGTTCACTCAAGTGTATTGGGCATGATGACTAATCATAATAGCATGATGTGGAAAGTGTCAGTTGATATCATTAAGTCTCTGTTACGCAATATTATCATTGTAATGAAGTTACACCATTGCATTGCTATTATAAAAGTTTAGTTACCCTCTGTATATTTTCATTTCTTATCTTCTCTCTTGTTTCTTGTATTTGTGTAACATGCAGTCTTTCCTTGTTAAACTAAGAGTGTGTACAGAGAGTAAACAGGGAAAATACCTAATATCTTGCTCAATATGATATTAATCCACCATGAGCATTGAACTACAGCAATTTAAGATTGAATAGATACACACAAGTCCTACACATAAGATTATTTTGTATCATTTGTCCTGTAAACTCCCTTTCAATTCTGCTAATGATGGTGTTGGAAATTGTCTCATCACGCAGTTTCTACTCAAGTAGTCCTCATAAACATTCAATAATATTAGAGCCCATGGCCAAGGATATCAGGGTAGCTAATTTATCTCATTCTTTCCCTCACCATGCCATCTTGAGATGCATTTTACTGTATAGCTAAGAATATCATTCTTAAATCATGAACAGTCATTATGGGATATTGTCTGCACCATTAAATGTTCATAAGCCTAGATAATATTTAAATATATCTCAGCTGTTGCACACTACCCTTCATAATAAAAAAAGGCCCTACAGGAACTACAATATTGCCATCATCCAAATTATCACAAATCTGCCTTCATGTTTTACAGTTGAAATCAAGTAGCCTTGGTTTGTATAGATCTGCTAGGCATCTTCATATTTACTCTCCTTATGATAGGTCCTACGGTAGTGCAGTAGTAATATGCTCACCTATCACAAGGTTATCCCAGGTTAGATTCTTGACTGTGCCAAAATAGAATACTTACTAACTGGTCACTGCAGTCTGAGGGTTGGTTCCCTAAGCCTTAAATAGTTCGGATTACTCAGAAAACTGTAAGCCCCAGCACAGCATGACCCTTGCTGTCCTTACACCATAAAACTAAAAACGAACAAAGCTCCTTGTGATAGATAGAATATAAAGTAGATAATTCGTTAGACTAAATAACACCTTTCCAGTTAAGGTTCCAGTTCAGATACTCTCTGCAATGCTGTGTTCTTGTTGCCATTGACATTACAAATGAGTATTTTCCATTTTGCAACATGGCCATGAATATTTAATCGATTAAGTTGCTAATGAATGGTTCTGCTTGAAATGGGATCATCTCAACTGGCATTTAATTCCGCTGTTATCTGATCTGTCATGCTTTTACATTTTTTGGTGCAAATTTCTTCTTGCTCGGTGGTCCTTGTCTGATGAATTTTCTTCCCACCATTTCTATATTTAGAGGAAACACTTTCCTTTTTAATAGATGGTCATAGCTTTTCATATTGTTCCTTTTGCTGCACCTGTGATTTCAGCTGTTCAAGTCGGTTATACCTGAACTAGCCACAGACACCAATAATTATTCTTTTTTAAAAGTCAGAGATTTGGTATTTTTCATTAGCAATGAAAAATAAGTGGCTTATCTGTGATTGCAATACTAGCTGATAGTTAATTACTTATCCCATCCACATACATACCACAAAGCATGAACCACATCAAAGGTTTATATTTGTGGTTCTTCAGTAGGTGTTTCAATTAATTTGTCTACCTTCTGTATATACATGCATGTGTATATGTATTATGCCATCATAATTATGTATGTTTTAACTTTACAGGTGTTATTAAAATGTTTGGCTTGGAGACAATTTTAATATATACTGCCCTTATATTAAAAAAACGGATAGTAGTATATCATCATCATTTGGATTCATTACTTGCTTTTTTAAGGTAAATCGTGGCATAAACATTAAATAAATTCAATATATAATATTCAATAGTTAAATATTTAATTTTATACACTATCAGTTAAATATTTAATAGGTATGAAAGGCGGGGAATTTATTTGTTAAAATTTTCAACAACACCACATACAGAAACACACAATAAAATAAAACAGCCCAGCTTTGTTTTATTTCTATGTGGTTGTCGAAAAGTATTAAGTAAAAATAAATTCCTCCAGGAAAACTCAGAAAAACGAGCCCCAGTGGCTTTGTGCGTTGACCATTATTTGGCAGTTGCGTTATCCCTGCGAAGGGTAATAATATCTTACATCAGGGGTTTTCAACCCCTGATGTAAGATATTATTACCCAGGTAGCCCACCGACATGTTATTTCCAACCCGCTGGCTCATGAAAAAATACATTGTTTCACACATAAATACACTCCTTACTCTCTGTGAATCTTGAGTCTATGTATTTTATTTTATTCTGTTCACATTTAGTAATAGATATCTTAAGATGTTAGAGAGGTAAACACACGGTCTTCCCTTAATCATATTTTACATTAATTTTCTTGCGTATATCGATATTAAATGTAATTTTATTGTTTTGCAGTGCAACAGTTATTTTAAAATAAAATTCAACTTACCACTCAATGAATTCTATTCTAAATAAATTTATAAGAACATCTTCCCAACCATCCGACTGCATGCTCTGTAAACGATATCACTGTTCGGGAGTAATTACATCTGTGAACAGCTCTTTTCAAGAATGAAGTTGGTAAAATCAAAAGTTAGGACCAGAATAACTGACGTCCACCTTGGAAACACTTTTAGGATTGTAATATCAAAAATAAGACCGGATATTGACAGGATTGTTAAAAATAAGCAGTGCCAAAAATATCACTATAAGATTTGATTTCGCTTTATATATACGGGGTGTCTCAGCACCAGGTTTACAAACTTCTAGGAGGGGCAGGGAACACCTAGATGATTTGGCAATGCTGTTTGCAAACCACGCACAGCGCGAGTTCTAAAACCGTCCAGCATGCACAAATAGTGACAACCAGCGTATGAAAACCAGTGCGCAAAATGCGATGTCCTAATCATCTATGCACTTGAACAACTAATTTGAGTTTTATCTGGCGCTTTTCACGCACTGGTTGTGCATGCTGGACGGTTTTAGAACTAGCGCTGTGAATGGTTTGCAACCAGCATTGCTATGTGAATCCGAGTAAGCTAGGTGTACCCTACCCCTCCTAAAAGTTTGTAACCCTATTGCTGAGACACCCTGTATATTAATAATTAAAAGTACTATAATTGTTTTTTGCTTCCGTACATACTTTATGTTGTAATATATGTATATTTAGTTCCAGTGGCGGATCTAGAAAATATTTTCTGGGGCTTCGAAACAATTACAGGGATTAAAAGGCAACAAAAGCAGATCCAGAGGGATCACATCCTATGCCCTTTCGCCGGATCTGCCTTTATTTAATCCTAATGTTGCCAGTACAATAATGTGGCCCATGGGCCTACAAGAATAAGCAAAATTGGTCCTCGGACTGAAAAAGGTTGATGACCCTGTCGTACATCCTTATGTACAGAAAAAGACTTGTCCTTGTTCGTTTAGTGGTCAAGACACCCTGGGCTCAAACTGACAAAAGCTTAACTTGACCTCCAAACAACAATACATTTATAGATGACCAAGCTTGATGGGTATCAGACATGATCCAGCAAATCCAAAGGTCGTGGTCCAAATCACACTTCACAACATCGTTACAGTGGATTCACTTTTTATGGACCTCCAATTTACCAGTTACAAAGAAACCTTGATTTGTCACTTTCCAAGATGGTTCTAAAATTAAACAATATATGGGGGGCGATGTGAGCTGTTTTAAAACAAGGGTGCATAATAAAGGTAGTACAATATTTTGAAAGATGAATGCAAGAAAATGACAAATCCGGGTATCTCATCATAGAATTAATGTTACTTTTGATTTTATGGGGGTCCATACGATTTCATAAAATCAGAGTCCATATTAACTTTAATAAATTTTGGATAATACTACGTTAAATTTTATGCTTATCATGATGGTTACTTCTCATTACTTGGCCTTTTTTTTCCAATCATCTTTTGTATTACTGTAGGTCATTTTAACTATTTTTCATTAGGAATGCTAACATAAGATAAAGTAGTTTATTTGCCCATTTACAGATCAACTATTAAATACTAAAACCTGATGATTTTTTAATACACATATACACAAAATATAGTCTTCGTATAATAATGTGAGGGGGTTAGATCATTTCATCTGGGTGGTGGTTGATTAAACCTCAGCTACCCCTATCTTTATATAAAAATGCTATTTATTTATTCTGGTAATTACTAGTTACCATTTAGAGGTAGGTTGTATCTGTAGATATACAGGGTGTTAAACTGTTTCAACAAAATAAGAGGGTTGATAGTATTCATCAAGACAAACAATATTTACAATGGAATTTGGGGCCACTTTCCACTCAGTGTCAGAAAGGGGCAAAGTTAAATGTCAGAGTTGAACTTCCAACCATGAAAAAAAGAGAATTACTGAAATTATAAGTTACACATTCCATTCAGATCAGAGAAAGACTCAAAAGTAGATGTTCAAAGTAGCATCCATTGGTGCCGTTGCAAAACTCACACCGGTGAATGAAATAATGATGCATCCGCTTGTCAACTCCTGATGGTATGTTTATCTTATCCACTGCAACAGCGATTCTCACAACAAGATCTTCCAGAGTCCACAGTAGAGCCCTGCACAGGCCGGGCCTAGGCCCATTGGCGCAGACTTGGCCCAGCCCATGGGTTGTGTGGCCAATTATCGGGCTATGGGCCAGGCCTAAAGAAATAGGGCTACATATGTGCCAATCCTTCTGCTTTACCCGGAATGCTTCCGTTGTTTTATCGATCTTCCATTCGTAAAATGATTTTTGGAGATTTCGTCTAAAATCTCCAGTGTTTTTTAAAATATTAATTTTTTTTAAAAAAATTTAAGTACCTATTTTTCTTGATGCATATTTAAATTTTTGCCCATATTTGCATATTTAATAATACACGTAAATAAACGCAAATATCAGTAAAAAAGCCGGAAAAATTCGTTTGCCGTTGACTGCGCATGCGTGGCGTGACGTGGAATTGTAGCTCCAGCTATGACATAGACTGATGCCCCTGCACAATGGAAATCGCGCATCTGGATATGTAGTTGTTCGGTAGGAAAGAAAGAATGTGCTACATCCATAAGGTTTTAGTCAAGCATGTTACTTTGTTTAGGGAAGTCATGTGTTAGACGTATCTGGTATTTCTTTGCTCCGGAAAAAAACGTTAACGATGTCGACCGTTAATAAAAGGTACTACCAAACATTTAAAGCCAAATATATGAAGAATATGTTTAATTTTATTCAGAAATCAAGACTGGGGCCAAAATATGCTTTCTGCATGTGTTGCCGTAAATAGGCATTACTCACCGTAGTAAACGCTAAACGCGATATTACTTTGCATTCTAAGACTGTTAAACATAAGGAGGCATTCAAGGATGTAGAGTCTAATCATAGTATGAAGCCTTCATTTTTTGCATTTAACGATATCTCCGTGATTGGCATTGAATGTTTATTTACATCGTTTTTGATCGAACATAATTTGCCAATGAATTGCAGCGATCACGCGGGGATGCTCTTTCGGAAAACGTTTCCTGACAGCAGTATTGCGAAACAATATGGATCTACAAAGGCCAAAACTTCTGCAATTATGAAAGAAATGTCTGCAAAGGAATCCTCATCACTTGTTGAAAATTTAAGGTGCTATCCATTTTCAGTTCCAACCAATGGAAGCAACAATGTTGCTTCAAAGCTGTATCCAATAGTAGTAATTTTCTTCAATCCTTTATGTGAAAAAATTATGAATTGTCTTTTATTTGTGCTATCTTTGAAAGCTGACGAAACTGGGTTAAATATTGGAAATCTTCTGGTAAGTGCTTTACAATCTGAAAACTTTCCAATTTCTAATTGTGTTGCCTTTAGCTGTGATAATGCACCTGTTATGATAGGAAAAAAAGCAGGTGTAGCAGCAGTGTTAAAGAATTGTCACCAACATATTGAAATTATGGGCTGTTCCTGCCACCTTATTAACTTAGCAGCTGAAAAGAGTATTGCATGTTTGCCATTTAAAATCGATGAAATTTTGGTGGGCATTTACTATTACCTACAAAAGAGTTCGGAAAGAAAAGATAGGTTGAAAATTCTTCAAGAATTTCATGAGACTGATATAAAAAAGGTATTAAAACACGTTAGCACTCGTTCGTTGTCTGTTGGCACATGCTTAGAGCGTATAATCCAGCAGTGGCAACCTTTGATCAGTTTTTTTTAAGGAAGAGACCATGAAAAGGAATCAAATCACCCCACTTTCTTTCTTTACTATTCCCTCTATCAAAGTTTTGGTTGAAAATGCAGATAAAGTGAAAGAACACAACAGCAAAAAAGCATCACAGAAATTAAAAAGGGAAGCTCAAAATTATATGGATATTTCTAAGAAACAAAAAACTGAAAGCTCCATGTTTCGTGAAGAAAGGTTGTTTTATTTTCTGTCGGAAGATATCAATAAGGCTTTCTGTTTGTTTTTATCTTATACTGTGCCTGTATTTAAAAAAGCAAATGCTCAACTTCAGTCTGCGGAACCGCATATTCATATACTAAAATCTCTTCTCTTAAAATTGTACGGAGAAATGCTAGTGAAATTTGAAAAAGTCCACTATCATTAGAGGAGTAATCAAAAAGATGATGTTGATATCTTAATTGGAAATGGAACACTGAAAGTAATCCAAGATTTTAACATCCATGATAAAAATGAATTTTATGAAAATGTCAGAAGCTATTTCATAGTAGCATGTGACTACATGCACAATAAATTTCCTTTTGAGTTAGAAGTGTTACCTCATGCAAAGGTTACACAAATATCGAATTTTGAAAATGCATCATTTTCAAGCTTAAAATGTTTATCAGAAAATTTTCCCGTTCTTTCGTTCAATAATACAGAAGATAAAGCTGTTGATGCTTTACAAACAGAATTCAGCGAGTTCCAGGCTTTTAAAGTTCCACAAACTGTGAGTAATGAAGATAACATTGATGCACAATAGGCAGCCGTAGGTAGAATAAAAAATGATACTTGTGAATTAAAATTTAAATGACTTTCTCAGGTTATGCCGTCAATACTTACGATCCCTCACAGTAATGCAGCATGCAAGAGAGTCTTCAGTCAAGTGAAGAAAATTAGAACTGACTTCAGGTCAACAATATCTGATGACACATTAGAAAACTTACTAATAGTTAAATGCAGACATGTGAAATGTTACGAGAATGTATTTGAAAAAAAATTTCTCAAATGCAAAATCTTGCACTACGGCATTTGTAAATTCTAAGAATTAATATTGCGTTTAATACAGTTTAATCCTCTATTATTATTAATTTAATAAATACTTAATTTCCTCATTGTGCTCTTTTTCATAAATTATGTATGATTGTGTTTAATTAAAAAATGGCCGGCCCACGCATGCACAATTGATTACAGATTTTTCACTTCTAGAAGTTGGCACCTATGGATCTGTGAAAGTCTCAGGTTTAGAGTTCCGGCCTGCACTGACTTTCTGAAAATGTCTAGGCCTGCACATACAGAATGGACCTGTGCAGGCCCATTCTGAAAATATCCAGGTTTCAAGCCAAACATGAACCCTGTATAGGTCACGAGCATCTCCATTCTGTGACAATTCACTGAATTCTAACTAGTCAGAAGCTGTGAGTTTCTAAATGCCAATCTTTTTTTGCCATATCACAGTTTTGTGATTTTTGTACAAGTCGTTTTTTGATAGTGTAAATGGGTGAAAAGGAGCAATCTGATTGCAACTGTCATCTAGATGCAACATCTGCGAAAAAATATTTGCATCATCAAACAATGCTTCAACACATTGTTCATAGCACTACAAAGAAGAGAAATAGCGTGTAATAAATTTTATTGAAATAAATACTTCATTAAATAATAATAAATAAAGATTAAAATGAAATATGTCTGTGGTATCATTTGTCCATAGATATAGTGAATTTTGCATTTATACTTACTGCTTAAATAATAAATTTTTAATTATAAGTATTTATTTAAATAATATATAAAATGAAAAAGTGAGATCAAAATTATAAATGTGTCTGTGATATCATTTTTCTATAAATATCGTCAATTTTTCATATATAAGTATCTCTTAAATAATAAATGTATTGTAATAAATACTTTATTGAACAATATATTGAGACAACAGATATTTTGTCGCCAGAGTAGTTTTTTATTAAAATAATGTTTCGGGAGCTACCCTTTATCAAAAAGAAGGCTGAAAAAAGGGATGTTGATAAATAGAAAAAAAATACAGAATACAAAACAAAAGACAAAAAATAATATAATGTTGATTTCTAAGACAAGGGATTAAGGTTATGGAGGGACAATTGATGGTGGGAGTGAGGAAAATTATCAAGAGTAAATTACTCCAGTGACAAAAAAACCTGTCTCTATGAAACTCCATGGTGAATCGTTATTTCATTTTATTAATATATAAAGAAAAATTTAAGATTAAAATTGAAAATGTGTCTGGTAATAACACAATAACATTTGTCCATAAATATCAGAGATTTCATGTTTTTACCATTCAGGTGACTTTCGCATTCTCTTTCACTAACACTTTGGCGAATGGCTGTTGATGACAAATTATCGCCAATTTTCATGTCGCTTCCGATTGGTTGAAATTCAGTGAATTATTGCAGGCTCCAGCAATATCTTCTGTAAATGACTATCTGTAGGTCGTGTTACTTTGAGTCGCTCATCCCGGAGGCCACCCTTCCCAACTCCCCCTCGAAGACATTCATAATCCTCCCCAAAGTCGCTTGTCTTTAGGTCTCTGTACTCGAAGTCAGAAAAGGACTGAATTCCGGGCTGAGTTTTGGGCCTGGCCAAAAAAAACCATGTCTGTGCAGAGTTCTAGTCCACAGGTGTCTCATACACCAATGATTTCAAGTGTCTTCACAGGAAGTACAGTAAATTTAGGTCTGATATGGTGAGCATGCAGGCTAAACCACAGGTCCACCATGCTCAATCCACCATTCAGGATATGTGGCATTCACAAAGCCGTTTTAGATGATGTTATCACAGTAATAATCTGAAGCATTGAGAATGTGACACTTTTAAAGAATAACATTTGCTTCGTTTAACTTCCTGTTGAACCTTGAAGAGTCAATCAACTACAACTATCAATGCTGCTTTTCACTGGAAATTTGCATAAGTTGAATATTTGATGATATTTTGCAGGACAGAAATGACATCAGAAGTGATAACTTGTGCTGGTTAGACGTGTTTCAAAGTTACTATTTTCTGTCACTGACAGTGGTGTGATCCTAAAAGTAGCCTAGCATTCTTCTAAATCAGGGGTGGATCCACTGGGGGGAATCAGGGAACCCTCTAACCAGTCAATAGCCCATTAATCTGATAAGGACAAATTATGTATTTGTTGTTTAGCTTTTATTGCAAGACCTCCCAATTGCCCCTCTAGATCCGACATACAGCACAGGCCTATAGCCAGGATGGCGGGGCAACTGGGCCAAGGAAAAGGCTATATGGGGCACAAAGCATCTGGGGACTCTTCTATATATATGTAAATAGCTCGATGGGGCAACTGGGACACAAGCATGGGGCAGCTACAGTGGTGAATTAAAGTTTTTGAGGTCCCTGGGCTTCTGGTATTGTGAGGCCCCCAGTAAAATAGTTAAAAATAATCGTGTACAAGGGAACACGTCTCCGAAGGCCCTCTAGCTGGTGCAGGCCCCTGGGCTGCAGCCTCTAAAGCCTATGCGTTAATCTGGCACTGGGCAACTAGGGCCAGTTCCCTGCTGGTCCTGGCTTGGCTTGGCTTGGCTACACGCCTGATACAGCATATAACTTTGGAGCATATAAGCTTAAAATAATAATAATTGATACAAATGCATGTGCCCAGCCGAACTAAACCAGGAGTGACCTTTAAGGTGAATTAATAAAATAAAGAAAACAATTGAAGAAGATAGCCAAAAGTTCACCCTTGTCGCCTTCATTGTGTCAAACAAAGAATTATGTCTATTTTCAGAACACAATGTATAATACATGTTCTAAGCTGTAATTTTAAGTTCCCACGATTCTTAGCTGATTTATTCCAAAATGTAGGGTCATTGCTCTAAAAAAAATTTTCCTTAACAGATTGTAGAGCCACATATCTTTTATTTACAATTTGAACAGAATTTTGTTTGTAAAAAGTATGATTTCCCAAAATTTTGACCTAGTGCCGCTAGGCCTTGACTACACCCCTGGTCACTGAATGGGATGTGACTCTAGGTACTATTGTAAATATTGTTTATCTTAATGGGTACTATCACCCCTCTTGTTTTGTTGAAACAGTTCACGAGCACCCTGTATATAGCTATACATATAAGATTAACAAATGTCTTTAATCTATTATCAAAATTCAAATGAGGAAATTCGATACCTGAAAAACATCTTTAAAGGCATTTTAGTATTTAATATTTAACAAAATTGATTATGTTAAAAATTGTAAAAGCCAGGTTTGACAATTGTAAAAATATATTATTGAAGTGAGAAACCCTAAATATACATCCTAATCCCTTTTTAGCCCTGCTGTAGTGCAGTGTGATAACATTCACCTAGTGTGCCATTAACCTGGGTTTGACTCCCAATGTTGCAAAGAACACTTACTCAGAGATCTCAAAGATTTCACTGCTCACTGGAGTTTGGGGTTTGGTTCCCAAAGCCTTAATTCAGATTCCTCAGAAAATTGTAGGTCCAGAGTTTCGGATTCCTCGGAAAACAGTAGGTCCCGGCGCAGCATGACCACTGTAGTCTTTGAGCCGTAAAACCAAACAAACAAACAATAATCCCTTTTTAGTTTAAATATATGGTTATATCCAAAAACTGTTATAGCAAATAATGGCTATATGAAGAAAATCCTTCAGTCCCTGGATGTTTGTTATAACTAAGTTCGACTGTATATATATATCAGTGGCGGCACGTGGCGAGATTTTAGGGTGTACGCATGATGCCATTTCACCAAAAGCCAAAGTTATCATAAATTTCTTATTTACTGAATGAGGTAAAAACCAGTTGCTTGACGAGTATAGGCCGTAAATTGATGTGTTTGGTGAACTAGCCGTTATGTGCACACCCTAAAATCTTGCCACGAGCCGCCACTGATATATATGTGTGTTTGCTTTTAAGTTTTGTCAATAAGTTGTAAATTTGTTATTTTAGAGTATTAAGCGTTTTTAATAATAATTATATGCAATTTTCTTTATTTAGGATAATGCCAGCATTTATTTGGCATCGACAACATTGGAATATATTGTATCCTTACATGCAACTTATTGAGACAGATTCTAATGAATTGCTAGCTTTGAAAACATATATTGCAGGATTTACAGATGCTGCAGTGGAAGGACGATCTGATCTGTATGACGTTTTCGTGAATGTCCCTGCAACTGAAATTACTGTTTCACCTTATTCCAAAGGTAATTTTATTCATTTTCTAATATTTGTTTGGATAATTTGCAAACGCAATTTTACCGTAATTAGCACACTGAAATCGTTGCATTTTTTTATGCTGAAAAATGTAAGAGCACAAAAATTTACAGATTAATAACACATAACAATTGTTTTTTAGGAAAATTATTTTTAAAATAAAAAAATACTTAAGCATTACACTCAATTTTGTGACCAGCACTTGATTTTATGATTACTATTAATACATAAATGTCAAAATAAAAATGTAATGTTTAGTCTGCTGGTTTTTTTTAATTAGTTTTTAATGTTTTGAGTATAACTACAGTATAATTCCATTATATTGGTTTACAAGGTAGACCACATAAAGTTGGTGATGTAAAATATCCCAAAAAACTAGCATTCTCCAAAAAAATGTTTGAAATAAAAGTTGCTTGTCTTGAAGGGGTGAAGTGTTTTTCATTATCTATGTTTTGCTTGGCGTCATTTGAAGGTCAAGCTTTTTGTAAAGGAAACTTTTTTTTTTATTATTCCTGATAAAAGAAAACCTTTTGTAGAATGTATTTTTTTGATTTAGCGCTTAGTTTCAGAGATATTTAAAAAGCAAACTTGAATAAAGAAATTCATGCCGTATCTTAAATATTCAATACTTGGAGAGACATCGTACACACAAAAATATGATGGGTTGCTAAATCATATGATCGGTTTATATTCCCTAAAGAAATGAAATATTGTGCATGGTGCTAATTGGTACTGAAGCAAGACGGCTGCTTGCTACCAGCATTCAACTTTTTCTCTACTTCCGTCGTTACATCCATTTAATGTAAGTCATTTAAAAGTTAGCGCTAAGTGTTAAGTAAATTAGTTTATTAAGTTTTAGTTTGTGTATTGAAAATGAAGTATCTGTCTGTAGGGGAAAAAGTGAAAATGGTTTTTATTTATGGGGAATCACCGAGAAATAGGCAGTGCACATGATATAACATGAATGTCTTTATTCAAGCTTTCTTTTTAAATATCTCATAAATTAAGCGCTACATTAAAAAAAATGCTTTCTACAAAGTTGTTTATTATTTGTACGAGGAATAAGAATAAAAAATCAAAAATACGGGTTTCTCTT
>QLNU02015122.1:0-25546 GCA_006491805.2 Dysdera silvatica
TCTAGTTCTTTTTACACTAGAATGCTGAAATTTTGTATACTGACCTATTGGAGTATGGGGCACATTTGACTCATTGAGAATTTTTGTGTACAGAGACCATACAACAATTTAAATTTTGTATTCCTTCACAAAATAATCCTCTGCAATTTTAATCAATTTCATAAAATTCTGCACCTTTTTTTTACGCCACTTTCCAATTTAGTACATATGTCTAAGATCAATATTTAAAGAATTAGAAATGCAGTCAATGTTTTTGGGACAACCTGTATTATGTTATAAGCATCATTTCGTTGAGCTTTATTCAGCTAAATTAGCTCAAGAAATTATATTTATATGGACACGGTGCTCAAGCTGGTGGCTGATGGTTTTGACCGCAAAGATAAATCATAATTTAACGGCTTCCATTTATTTAATTTTGCTTAAATCAGCCATAAGCTTTCATAATGGGAGTTTATGATGCTTATTGTACCGAAAATTGTTACTCTTCAAGAAAAGCATTTTCTGCTTCGGCGCGATTTGACAATTCGTGGTTTTAGCAGATAGAAATATTATTAAATCGCGTATCCGTTGGCTTTCACAGACGCCGTGCAGCATGTGTCTTCTCCAAAGAAATATGATGGTGATAGTTATGGTGAATTTATGTTGTGTTTTAATAGCATTACAGCCATTAATCTTAGCTGCTGTGGAGTCAAATTGAAAGAGCTTGTTTGCCAAAAAATAACATGAAGGCGAATAAAACGGCTAATGTGTCTGCTACAAATTAGCTATAAATCCCCAAAAGGTAAACGCCTCAGAGCAGATCCTAAATCTTTACGCAGTAAAAACATCCAACGAAAGTATTTCCATATTCTTTTATCAATGTCTGACATTTTTATTTATTCATATTTATCTGTCATCATTTCCACTAATAGGAAATTATATTAGTTAGCGTTAAGTAGACAAAGAACAATAGGATTAAAATAAAATATTTGTGATATGTTGTGTTCAGAGACAAATAATAACGATGTAAGGTATTATTACCCTTCACAGGGATAACACAATTGCCAAATATGGTCAACACAAGAAAGCCTCCGGGGCGAGAATTTTGTGAGTTTTCGTGGGGGAAATTTATTATACAATAATTTTTGCCACCCACGTTTTAATTACAGCTCAAACTAGAGCTTGTGTAATTTTGGAGAAAAAGAGACGCTTTCCCCATCCTGGATTCGAACCAGGGTCCCTCCGTTTAGCCCGGAGTGTCTTGGACCGCTAGACGAATGAGGACAGGAAACAACGCTCTCTTTCTCCGTATGTAAAGATGTTAAGGTATTATTACCCTCCGCAGGGATAACACAATTGCCAAATATGGTCAACACAAGAAAGCCTCCGGGGCGAGATTTTTGTGAGTTTTCGTGGGGGAATTTATTATACAATAATTTTTGCCACCCACGTACATATAGCTCAAACTAGAGCTTTATTCGTTTTGGAGAAAACGAGACGTTTCCTCATCTTGGATTTGAACCAGCGTTCGTCTAGCGGTCCAAGACACTCCGGGCTAAACGGAGGGACGCTGGTTCGAATCCAGGATGGGGAAAGCGTCTCTTTTTCTTCAAAAACAAATAAGCTCTAGTTTGAGATAATTAATATGTGGGTGGCAAAAATTATAGTATAACAAATAATAACAAATACGATATTGTGGTAGCTTAAATTTATTAATGTCATTAACAGACGTTTCAGCAGTTGTACGCTGTTTCCTTCAGAAAGAAACCAAATCATTGTAGGCAACTGAACCACAGTGTTTCCTTTTCAAGTTTCAGGCTTCCAAAAAAGGTTTACGTTTTTTCTGACTCTCCATTTTTTCAAAGCGCTGCATATTTTTCTAATGTGTAAATTCGCTGTCAATGGCTCTAGGTAAAGTAGATTTTTCAGGGAATGTTACTAAAAATTCTTCCTCCGGATTATTCAATGGTTTTCGCATACTCTTTTTATCCTTTAACATATCCGGCCATTGTATTTCTTTAGACATTGGATACATGGTCTTTTTACACTGTCTCCAAAGACAATTTTGCCCTGTTTTGGTTTACGCTACAAATAGAAACATCTCTACCGACTACACATCAGTTATTTCTCTCTCAAACAATAGCTTCATTACCTGTTCAATGGCAGAGTTTGCCGGCACCGTTAGCCAATGGTTTACATGTTTTTTTTTATGAAGAAGAAGAAGGTAGCACATGACTATTGAAACAGCTGTTAACGGCGATAATAAATTTCAAATGCAACACTGTTGTGGTCATGAATGTTTATTAAAAGAATTAATGTTAATAAATGTGTCTAAGTCCTATTGGTCTAGTGGTTTGTTCTATATCCTATTTCAAGTGGTTTACGTTGAATACGTTCCGCCTATGAAACGAGTTTGATGTTTGAAATGCCAACAAAAAAAAGTCACGCACAATCTAGTTTTTCATTTTTTTTTTAATTTTCATCCATTTTCGAGGAGGTAAATTGCATCAAGCAGACGTATTTTTCTAAACGCGATATACATTTTTTAAAATTTTTAAGACGAATATTCCGTCTTTAAATAAATTTTTAAAAATACATAAAATTCACGATTGAAGCACTAATTTTCCCTTAATAAAATAAAGTAAAATCTATCCTTCATCTCTCAGCGTTAAGTGATAACGAATTCTTTTATATGTTATGTATCTTAAGCCAATTTTTCATTTCTTATTCTTTTTAAGAAATTTTTAACACTGCAGCGACCTTTAATAAGATTTGGACCACGGACGCCCATATGGAGGGGCAGAGCGGGCTCTAGCCCCCCTCAATCATTTAAGAAATTCTATTTGCTCGAACCTGCTATGCATTTATTTTCAAAAGTTTTACAGTCACATTTTAAAATAAGGTACTTTTTTAGCTCGTTACTAATTATCAAACAATATCACTTATTTTTGCAGCGTTTTGGGATCTTGTACATTCACTAATTCACTAAAATTCTTGGCAGCTTTGAGAAAGAGGTAATAATTTTTCTCATCCCCCTCATAGAAGTATTCGTGTGGGCGTCCATGATTCGGACACCAAAGGCGTAGGCAGTGGGATGTTGACAGTGGTTGTAATCCTGGCATCGCAATGAAATTTTGCATACATGCATATTAATATGCATATATATCATCATCATCATCATATTCAACCATTATCTATCCACTGCTGGATGAAGGTCTCTCCAAATACTTTCCACACAAGTCTATCCTGAGCAATTCGCGTCACCCCAACCTGTTTTCTTATTTCATCTACCCATCTAGTTTGAGGACGTTTTGTAGGTGTTCGATGGTCTCTTGGAATCCAGTTCAGAATTTCTGTTGTCCATCGTTAATCAGATATTGTTATCGTTGATGCATATATATATATACGCATATGAATATTTGGAGTTGCTACCAGGGACTGATCACTGCAAAGGCATCCAAAGCCCGGGCTTTGGGACTAGACTCTAGCGGGAGTGGGAACCGCACGGCGAGCAATCCTTCTGCGCATGTGCGTGATCCACGTACATGCCCAGAATAGAATCTGGTCCGAAAGCTTTGGCTTTGGATGCCTTTGCGGTGATCAGGCCGTTATTGTAACAATGTAACCTTCCCTTATGAACTTTCTGCGTACGCCAACGGGATGGCGGGAGGGATGGAGATTTATTCGGAGGCGATTGTTTCATAAAATAAGAATACAGTATAAGAATATTTATGTAGAAAAAAATCTTGTATCGCGTTAAAAAATTTTGTCTGAATAAATTTTCTTAATTATTCAATTAAATTATATAGGTTGTTAAGGTCGCAATAAACTTTAACATAATTTTGAGCAGAAATATGCATTTACAAGCTATGGTTCTAATTCAAAGGATTTGTTTGATTTTGCAGAAATTAAACACTATCACAAAATTCGTTAGCTGCCATTAATAATTTTTTTTAGTTCATTTTTCATCTTGGTAAAGCGGGATGGACCTAAATCCTCTGAATTATTACTAATTCGGAGAATTATGTGATTCTTGTGTAACTAACGGAGTGTAAACTTCCTTTGACGTAATCCAGCGGAAAACTGGCACACAGTTCTGGAGATAGGTGCGAGGTATTTAGTGATTCATTCCTCCTGAAGTTTATAATGGTGTATCAAAATTTTGGAAACACTGGCAACATATTTAAAAATCGCTTAAGCTTAAAGGTACTCGATTAAAATATTAATTTAGATATATATAGTCAAATATATGAATTCATATTTTAATCAAGAATTATATATATATACATATATTGTAGATCACTGGAATGGCCCAGGCTGCCGTTTGTTATTGACCTTGGCTACGTATAATGGACGATCCCTTGCTTCTGAAGCAAAACTTCAGGAATTGGAAGAAGAACTTGACAAGATCAAATGGGACATTGTAGGACTCAGTGAAGTTAGAAGAAAAGGTGAAGAGTTGGTGGAACTTAAAAGTGGACATTTGTTTTATTATAGAGGAACGGAAACTGGAAGAACAAGTGGTGTTGGCTTCTTAATCAACAAAAGAATTAAAGACTGTCTTCTGGAAGTTGAAAGTACATCAGATCGAGCAGCGAGGCTCGTTGTTCAACTAACCCAGCGATACCAACTTCAGATAGTACAGGTATATGCACCAACATCAAGCCATACCGACGAAGAGGTTGAAGAATTTTATGAAGAAATCAAAGAGTTACACACCAAAGGGAAACAACATATCAAGCTCATCATGGGAGATTTTAATGCAAGAATTGGACAACAGGAACAAGGAGAGACATCGGTTGGTAAATACGGATATGGGGAAAGGAATGAACGTGGCGATCAACTCATCGAATTTGCAGAAGCTGAAAACCTTAGCATCATGAATTCATTTTTTAAGAAGAAACCGCAAAGAAAATGGACATGGAAACACCCAAATGGGGGAACTAGTGAAATTGACTATATCCTGGCAAACAAGAAATCAATTATTGAAGATTGCAGCGTACTGAACAGATTTAATACTGGAAGTGATCATCGAATGGTGAGATGTAAAATGCACTTAAATACTAAACTAGAAAGGCAGAAGCTCATTAGGAAACAAGTATGTAAGAGGGTGGATTTAAAGAAATTAAAAGAAAATACTGAGGCATTCAAGTTGGAATTAAAAAATCGCTTTTCTGCACTGGAAGGACTTATTGAAGAAGTTGACATCTCAGAAGCAAATGAAAACATTGTTAAGACAATAATTGAAACTGCTGGGGAAATTGGTGGTGTAATATGTAAAAAGCAGAATAGCAAATTATCTGAGAAGACGAAACAACTCATGAAAAGGCGAAGACTTATGAAGGTGGACAATCAAAATACCAGTTGCAGGATCGAGTATGTAGAACTTTGCAAAACTTTGCGCAAAAACATGAAAGAAGATATAAGAAAATTCAATTGTGAGTTAGTAAGGAAGGCCATTGAAAGCAACAAGAGCCTTAGGGTTGTTAAAGGGAGTTTGTCTATTGGGAAGAAACACATCATTGCATTAAAAGGAGAGGATGGCACTGTAACAAGAAATAGGGAAGAAATACTTAGAAGAGTTGAAGAATTCTACAGAAAGCTGTATGAGGGAAACAGTGGATTAAACGAAGACTCTGAGATAGTCGAAGGAACAGCTCCTAAAATCTTAAAAGAAGAAGTAGCATTTGCAATAAAAAGTATGAAGAAAGGAAGATCCCCTGGCGATGATGGCATTACATTAGATATCTTAAAAGAAGCTGGAGAACATGTAGAAGACATACTCGCAAAATTCTTTACCAAATGCCTCAACAGTGGTAACATACCAAACCAATGGGATTCTGCAACAGTAATTCTTTTGCATAAAAAAGGTGATAAAGAGGATTTAAAAAATTACCGACCAATTAGCTTGTTACCTGCTATTTATAAAATCTTCACAAAAGTGCTAACACATCGCCTGCAGAAAAAATTAGATGCAGCTCAACCAAGAGAACAAGCTGGATTTCGAAGTGGATTCAGTACAGTGGACCATATTCAAGTATTAAGAGAATTAATTGAAAGAACACATGAATATGAACTTCCATTGTGTGTGGCATTTATTGACTATGAGAAGGCCTTTGACTCTATTAAAACATCAGCAGTCATCAACTCTTTAAGATCAGCAGACATCGAGGATGTGTACATTGACATGGTGAAACGTGTGTATAAAAATGCAAGTGCAAAATTTCGGTTACATAAAGATACCAAAACTATCAAAATTGGTAAAGGTGTGAGGCAGGGAGATACCATTTCTCCAAAACTTTTTACTTCAGCTTTACAGATGATTTTTCAGCAGATAAATTGGAATAACAGGGGAATAAAAATAAATGGTGAATATTTAAATCATTTGCGGTTTGCTGATGACATTGTTATTTTTTCAACGAACCCATCAGAACTCCAAGACATGGTACAGGAGCTCTCAACTAGAAGTAAAGAAGTTGGACTCAAGATGAACCTACAAAAAACTAAGATCATGTTCAATAATTTTGTAGAGGAAACAAAAATACAAGTTGACAACATTGAGCTAGAAATTGCTGATTCATATATTTACCTTGGCCAGCTGATTTCAATGGATGGCAACATTATGAAAGAACTCAACAGACGTATTAAACTTGGCTGGAGTGCATTTGGAAGGAACAGTTTTATCCTGAAGGAAATTGCCTTTGTCTAAAAGAAAGGTCTTCAACCAGTGTGTGTGCCAGTCCTCTCTTATGGATCAGAGGAACATGGAGTCCTAACTTTATTTGGAGCAATACAAAAAGTTACAGACAACACAAAGGAGCATGGAGAGGTGCATGCTTGGAATAACTAGGAGAGATCGGAAAAGGAACACTTGGGTGAGAGAGCAAACTAGAGTGGAGGACATCATTGTTAAAGTAAAAGGGCTGAAATGGCGATGGGCTGGGCATATCGCAAGAAGGTCTGATCAACGATGGGCAACGCAAATTCTCAGCTGGATTCCAAGAAACCACCGAAGACTAGATGGGTGGATGAAATAAGAAAAGAGGTTGGGGTGACGTGGAAACGAATGGCCCAGGATAAACTTGTGTGAAAAGCATTTGGAGAGACCTTCATCCAGCAGTGGATAGATAATGGTTGAATATGATGATGATGATGATGATAAGTAAAATAAGGATGTAAATGAAAATTGTACATGAGGAAGAGGATTTTCAGAGAAAGTATTATATTATGAACTATTGTAAGTAAGAAAGAAAGAATAATTATATTGCTGAAAAAATTGCTTATGTTATTACAAAGTAGTGTATAAAGCTATTAGTATTATTTACCAATATACTAATAGATGAAGATAAAACTGAGTAGAATCAAATAACCAAATCTCATACATACATATATACCTTAAAGTATCTCAAAATCGCAATTTATAACATATTGACATATCATGCCATAGAATATTATCATTGAATACATAAACGTATATATTATACATTAAAAAAATTACGGCGAACTTATGGAATCTCCATACAAATACAACATATATTATATATAAAAGATAGCAATATTTTTACAAAATATATAACAACCGTAGAAAACTTTTCATCAGGGGAGATATTCAAAAAAGGTCTGAATAGTGGGTTGTTTCCGATAGATAGTCGGCATTTGCCAATGTGACCATCCAGTTTCCCAACAACCCATTAATAGTTTAATTTAGTTTTATCTTCATCTATTGGTATATCGTTAGATAAGGCCTTTATACACTGCTTTGTAATAATATCAGCAATTTTTTTAGCAATATAATTATTTTTTCTTGCTTATAATAGTTCATAATACTTGCTCTGAAAATTCTCTTCCTCATATACAATTTTCATTTACATCCTTATTTTACTCATATATTTTCTAATGTTGATTATTTTTAGCTGTAAGCGCATTATCATCTATAGACTGGATGTTAAAATTCCTATTAATTACAAACGAGGTTTTTCTACAAACTCTTTTTCAATGCTTTTACCATTCTAATTAGAATGTTTACCTATTATATATATATATATATATATACATACAAGTACTTTACTTCATACATTTTGCATTTATGCACACTTTTAGAACACCTAAAATATTAAAAAAATATTTCTAACTTCACTGAATATAATATGTCATTACGTTGTAAAACTATATTAAAATCCAAAAAATTGCTCCTTACACTAAATTTTAAGTGAATAGAAATATCAGGATAACAGCGTTTATCGTCATACTCAAACTTTAAGTATTGTTCATCTTCATTACCATCCGATAATTAACCACAATTAATTTTATTCATTTCATTGTGATAATCTTTAGCTTTCTCTAATAATCGTCGTAAAAAGAACGTTTAATCTGTTTTTAGGTATTACTAGGTTTCTACGTTCCTGTGCCGAAGATATACACCTCAACACTTTAAAACTAAGATAATCCTGAACCATAAAAAAAACTACCTTTGTTTTGTCAGCATCACCGTATTCTGGAAGAGAATCTCTTAGCAATCTATGGCCTTATATTCTTTTCCATTGCTAACTCAAAATCTAAAATAATTTTATATATATCTTCCCTCACATTGCTAAAACATTTATACTGTTCAAATTATGTATCAGTAAATATTGTATATCGAGTTGAATAAAACTATTATTATTATTATTACTGTCCAATAAAACCTAAGGTACGACCATAGTCGTAAATTATTCTATGATATATATTTTTCTCTCTCTGAAAAGCTGCGTCTTCTTACGGTAGCTGTATGTTGAACCTCAATTCCAGCGTAATAATTAGTAGAGTGACAATTCCTTATTTATTGTCCTACACAGTAGTCACTCATATATTGTTTGATATAATAATTGCTTATAATTCTATATATATTTCACGTTTATCATAAAACCTCAAATTGTAGCCTTCAATTTGTGAAGTAAAGCAGCAACCGTGGCGAGTAATTTATTCCCAATTTTATTATACTCTCGGGTTATTCGACGTCTACCATTCATTAGATTTATCCTAATCAACAGTTGCTACCCTGAGGACCGGCCGACGTCACACGAAGTCATGTCTGTTCGCTTTCCAAGAGTATGTCCAGCTTTCTCTTGGGGAAAAGAAGGGGGCGAGAGGTGAGGGGGAAACCGAATAGAGGAGAAGTGAACACTTTCATCAAGATTGGCCGAGGGATAAATTTCTCCCAATTCCCTCCAGGTTTTCCGTGTCTCACAACTTAAACAAGTGTTTGTTGCCATACAAGTGGATTCGGGAGCGGACATTCACAACGGTCAGCAAGCACCTTTCTGGTGACGCTTCCACTGTATAAAGAACGTCTTGTCTTTCTGTATTCACCCCTTAACGTCCATCACAAACTAGTTCTAACGAAACAAACGGGCTAGTTAAAGTGAAGATTGTTTCCGATGTATTTTACGAAAGAAACGTTTTACTTCAAAATTAAGGAACCTTAAATAAAAACAAATATTTTACTGCAGCAAACTATTAAGCAAAAATTAAATTCTATTGAAATAAATTTCTTCAATATATTTTTTTGCTATAATCTTGCATTTAAAATTCCTATTTTAATTATACTTTGACTAAATAAAATATACGAATTCTAAAATGTTTAATTCAAGTACACAAACTACAAAGGGGTCTGCAGACAATTCTTTCACAGCATCACTGAAAGGGATAAATACTTTAAAATTGCAGTATCATACCTTTGAAAATGTTTAAAAAAAATTATATATATAGTGGAGTCCCTATAACTAGACACATCTATACGACCAGCGATTAATGCCGAGTTATAAGGGTTTCGGCTTATCGGGGTAGAGGGATAAATTTTAAAAAAAATTTAAAAAACATGAAATAATTTGACGACGACACTGCGCATTAATAAATTTATTGAAAGGGAACAACAAATTAACACAGTTTAATTAAGTTTAATCGTTTACAGACTGTTTCAATAGCCCTGGGCTATTTTCGTCAAAACGGTCGACGATATATACACAATATGTAATGACAAATGCGTGTTACAAACGGCGGTTACAGATTACAGGTATAATGAAATGAACAGTAAAAATTAATAAAAACGCATGGGTTAGGAGAAACATCTCTGGTAATGGAACATTAAGTTTAGAAAAACGTCTCTAGTAGTAAACCATGAGCTTAAAGAGAAACAAACAGTAGAATAACATTGTGCTGCATGGGATGAAATGCGCCATGAAACAGTAGAATCATTTTATGAAGAAATATTGTTCGATGTGGGGAGAAAATTCGTCCAAAAGGGAGAAATGAAATTGGACGGCAACTGATCATTAACCGCGTTGTCTGAGTTGGCGATTATATGTAGGGCTTCAAAAAAGTTGAGGTCCAGTGGAGAAGAAACTTTTTGGATAAATTGTGCTTTATGAAATAAAAATGTATGGTCAGATTCCCACGAGTGTTTAGCCAAAGCATATTTGTGGAGTTCTTGCTTCCGAACGTAAGCGTCATGTTCTTTTAAACGAATTCGTTGGGCTCTGCGTGTTTGGCCAATGTAGACAAGATCACATAGGCAAGGAATGGAATAAATTCCCCAAAAATCAAAATCACGGATGACGTCTTTGAATTTGGAGAAACCCAGTTTATTAATGGGTGTGAAGACAAGACGAAAACTAAATTTTCGAAGGCTGGAAGCAATCTTGGTAGATATTTTAGGCACAAAGGGTATACAGACAGTTTTCAGCTCAGGCGAAGAGGAACTGACGAGAGTAGTCTGCAGTTTAGGTCGCGTGAGTTTCTTTAGGACCCGATCGATGATGAAAGGTTCGAATCCGCGATCAGCTGTAATTTCAGAAATGTAGTTGAAATCAGTTTCAAGTGTTTCATCTATGGAAGAAAACCCTAGGTCCCAAGAAACCAACCAATAAAAGATGCTAATTGTCTGGCCATGTGGATACGCAGAAGAAGTATGAGGCCGGAGACACACTGCAAATGGTTTCCGGTATACACTAGTGAGGAAACCCGATTGCGTTCGATGGACGAGAAATTCAAGAAAAGAAAGTGAAAAGAAAGCTCTCTTCCTCGAAGGTGAACTGAATGTGTGGATCCACCGAATTCAAAACATCAACAATTTCAGAAAGATCTGTGTTTGTATACAGGAGAATGGTGAAAGTGTCGTCCACATATCTGGTCCACAGTTTGAACGGGATGCGTTGAAGTATTTTACCCTCTACATAGTGCATATAGATGTCACATAGGATTGGTGATAAAGAATTGCCCATGTTAAGACCGTCAGTTTGTTTAAATAAAAGTCCTTGGAAGGAAAAACATATCTGAGTGCACAACTCCGTGCACGTCTATGCACAACTCCGTGAGCCGCATCAGTTCACTGATTTCGACATCAGAAAGTGAAATTCTTGGTATCTCTAGGTGAGACAATCCTGAGAACCTCGAATGGGAACGTTAGTAAATAAACTTTTAACATCAAAAAAAACCCATCTTGTAGGAAACTAGAGAGAGCGATCTAATCTTCTTAACGAAATCGGTAGAGTTGCGAATGGTGAAAATGTTGTTAGCGGAGAAAAAATGCGTACGAGATATTTCGAAAGTAGATGATTTGCTGTAGCAATATTGGATACTACGGGGCGGATCGATCGGGCATTGAAGAAACTCCCACGACCTAAACTGCCTACTACTCTCGTTGGTTCCTCATTGCCCGCGTTGAAAACTGTCTGTATACCCTTTGTATCTAAAATATCTATCAAGATTGCTTCCAGCCTTCGGAAATTTAATTTTCATGTTATCCTCACTCCCATTAATAAACTGAATTTCTCCAAATTCAAAGGCGTCATCTCTGACTTTGATTTTTGGACAATTTATTCCATTCCTTGCCTATGTGATCATGTCTACATTGGCCAAACATGTAAAGCCCTACGAATTCTTTTAAAAGAATATGACGCTTACGTTCGGAAACAAGAACTCCATAGTCCTGCTTTGGCTAAACACAAATTTTTGTTTCATAAAGCACAAATTATCCAAAAAGTTTCCTCCCCACTGGACCTCAACTTTTTTAAAGCCCTACATATAATCGCCAACTCAGATAACGCCGTTAATGAACAGTCGCCGTCGCATTTCTTTTCTCCCTTTTGGAAGAACTTTCTCCCCACATCGAACAGTAATTCTTTATGAAATGATTCTGTTATCTCACGGCGCATTTAATCCCATACAGCATAATTTTATTCTACTATTTGTTTCTTTTTAAGCTCATGGTTTACTACTAGAGACGTTTCTCTAAACTTAATTTTCCATTACCAGGGACGTTTTCCCTAACCCATGCGTTTGTATTTATTTTTACTTTTCATTTTATTATACCTGCAACCTGAACCCGCCGTTTGTGACACGTATTTGTCATTACACGTTGTGTGTATGTCCTCGGTCGTTCTGAAGAAAATAGCCCAGGGCTATTGAAACAGTCTGTAAACTATTCAACTTTTTCTAGCTGTGTTAATTTGTTGTTCCTTTTCAGTTAATTTTTAAAAAACAGTTCAAATTTCTAAAGAACAAAAATATAATCTGTTATTTTTTTTTACTTTAATCTAAATATTTTTATAAATTACTTTGTTTATATTAAACTACATATTAAATCAGTACTTACGGCGATGCATAAAATTTGACAAACTTGTTTACAAATAAAAAAAGTTTTTAAATATTTTTAAAATAATCATAAATTGTAGTGCATTTTTATTTCTTTAATGAATTAAATCTATCTTCAACAGTGCTCAAATGCATTGGCACTCCTTCTATACCATCTTGAATTCGGAGAAATCGATGCATTTTTCTATGGCTTGTAAAGCGTGTTTATGCATTGGAATATCGAGTTCATCGCCGGAGCTGTCTTCTTCATTAGGAGCGTTTTACCATTCAAGAAATTGAAATTTTGCTATGCATAAATTCTTTTTCACTTCTTATTTCTTCATTTGAAAAATCATTATCAACCGTAAGGTAATATTTAAATTTCGAATTTTTATTTTCTACATTAATGTCCAATTTCTCCATCTCGATATCAGAGGAAAATCCTGCACGTAGAAAGCAATTTCTAATGGTGGTTTCTGTGACTAATAGCCAAGCAAAATCTATTATTTCTATAGAATCTAGCACTGTAATTTTGATGTTAGCACGAGCATCTGCGTTCTCAGTAAACTTTTGTACGTATCTCTTACAGTAAAAAGCTTGACATTTTGGATAATGTAATAGTAGATCGACTCACCGTACTAAACACTCGATGAATAATATAATACACAATAGGCACAGTTTTTGAAACAAAAATTTATTCGGCTTTAAACGTTATCCATCCGGCGTTGTCGCGTTTTCTCCACTTAAAATTTCACCAATAATTTTTTATTATATAGTTTAAAATGTTTTATCATTTAACACAATCCTTCATGCAGCCAACTTTTCACCTACAGTCTACATTCATTTGATTTGACCGATAGAGGGCGCCAACTCACCAACATCAACCATAACCTTACTCCTTGTACAATCAACAATCATGCACTCGCCCCTACGAGCGATGTACGCTTGGGGTTTCTTACTTCTTCGGTAAGAGCTCAAGGCTTTCGAAAAACATTTAAAGCCGAACAAATTTTCGTTTTAAAAACTGTGCCTATTGTGTATTACGTTATTCATCGAGTGTTTAGCACAGTGAGTCAACCTACTATTACATTGATGCCGCAACAAACCGTTTCGACAAACTCCTTCGCAATTCAGACTCGCCATTCACGTGATCAACTACTATTGTCCAGGTGGTGGAACCTTCCCGTCATGCTACTTCTCCCCTCAAGGTAACTCTTTCGTTTTTTCCTCACCGTGCTGCATACTTGCATCTCCCACGTGGTGCGTTTCCGTTCACGACCTCGTATAATGTCGTCTTACCGTCCATTGTTTATTCGGTTTTCAAAGTTACGCTTAAAACGCTGTAAACATCTGGACCACCTCCATTTCTTAGTGAGTTGCCGGAAAGAAAAAATAATTCCGTCGTTCATTAAATTAAAATGCAATTAGTGAACACACCTCGTATCCAAAAAACCTTGTTTAATTGTCAGTTGTTATTACTTCGGACCGTGATTAAAGACGTTCGTAGCAATATCGCTCATTTTGAACACGAACTATATCCTCTTCATCTTAAACTTGCTAAAGAGGTTCCTGATTTTTGGTCGTTTGAAGAGAAAATCTACTTCAAGTGTACTCACCTATCGAAAAAGCATCATGACATCCTCAACAGAAAATTTGCCGCTCTGGTAGGCTCCTTGAAACGCAACGCTTCTGTACCTTTTCCTGACACGGTCTTTAACTTTTCTAACAGGCCCCTTTCTAACCATCTGACTAGACTTCTTTCACTGAATTCTAATTTTGCTGTTGCCCGACCAGTACACCCTACTAAATTAATCTCGCCAATTGAAAAGGCTCTTCCTTTTAGTAAATTTAACCCTGGTCATAAAGATGCCCTCCGTCTTCTTATTGCCGAGACCATTGCATTCAATAGCATCATTAAACCAAACTTGTCGCGCTATGGTCACAATGTGTTGAAAGACCTCCAGTCGGATGAGAACACCATCATTACAAAAGCGGACAAGCGGGGGGGGGCCAAATTGTCTTCATTGACAAACAACAATATTTGGATAAAGTGAAAACATTGTTTCAAGACGACCGCTATCGCCGTATCAAGAAAGATCCACCCAATATTCATCTCAATAAAATAAAACGTGCCATCCACTTATGCCAATTTTTAGATAAAAAAACAAAAAGCAAGTTATTCCGTCTATTGCTAACATTGCTCGCCTATATGCACTACCCAAAGTTCATAAGGCGGGCATAACGTTTCGTCCTATAGTCTCAAACATTGGCACCGCATGTCACGCCATCTCAAAGCATTTAGAGCAAAGATTTTCTCCATTACTATACAACAACTACTTTACGATCAAAAATTCGATGCAATTCGCTAACAGGCTTCGTGACATTCCCTTCACTCCAAACACAATAGTCTCATTTAACGTAAAAAGCCATTTCACGAATGTTCTGATCCAAGGATCCCTTCAGTCTCTAGAACAGCGCATGAAGGAATTCCACTACACTGATTTTGAAGTTTGTGAACTTACCAACCTGACCGAAATTTGTATTTCGCGAACTTGATTCAGTTTCTAAAATAAGTTCTTCCAACAAACAGATGGTCTCATATGAGAAACCCATTATCTCCAATCTTATCAGATACCTATTTGCGTTATATCGAAGAAAATATTCACGAACATCGCCATTTCAAATTTTGGGTCAGGTATGTAGACGACATCTTTGCAATTCTAGATGATAATAATATTGATCTCAAGGTTCTCACCCATAATCTCAACTCGTTCAATAATTATATTCAGTTCGCATTTGAATGCGAAGTTGGCAACAGTCTTGCCTTTCTGGACGTTCTAGTCATGAAAACAGACTCTGATGTCGTTTAAGCGTTTACCATATACCTTCTTCCATTTCGTTACCACCACACTGTTCATCAGCACATCTAATATCTCAGAAAATGAACAGTTTTTATTGGTTTGTGTTTCGCGCTATCAAAATTTGCACCACTGAAGAAAACCGGAATAAAGAACTCGACTTCATTAAAAACATTGCCATATTCCGAGGCTGCAAACCGTCTATTGTTGATCGGGCCGTAAAAAATTCTCCTCCAAAAAACCGGACACACATCTTTCTCCCAACAGCATTCCTATTTTATAGACCATGTACTTACCTTCGTTCCCAATATCAGCACTAAAATTGCTACTATTCTTAGCAAGTTTAATTTTAAAGCCACTTTCACGCACATCAATAAACGTTGTATTTCAAAACTAAAAGACTCGGTTTCGGATCACAACTCATGGGGGGTATTTATGAAATCCCATGCTCGTGCTCAAAATCGTGCATCGGCCAAACTCGTCGTGCACTTCGGTTGAGGATTAAAGAACACCGGGCATACGTACAAAAACAAGAATTGACTAAATCATCCATAGCCGTTCTTTGCTGGACTTTGGACCACAAATTTAACTTCGATGAAACGAAGTTAATCTACAAACCTCCATCTCCAGCTGATCGTAATTTTTTTGGAACTTTTTTAATCCATCAAAACATCGAGCACCTGGTGAACGATTTATCTATTACGGCCAACATCCATCCAGCGTGGTCACGTTTTCTCCTCTTAAAATTTCACCAATAATTTTTTATCATATAGTTTAAAATATTTTATCATTTAACACAATTCTTCACGCAGCCAACTTTCCTCCTACAGTCCACATTCATCTGGTTCGATCGATAGAGGGTTCCAACTCACCGACATCAACCATAACCTTACCCTTTGTACGATCAACAATCGTACACTCGCCCTTACGAGCGATGTACGCTTAGGGTTTCTTGCTTCTTCGATGAAAGCTCAAGGTTTTCGAAAAACGTTTAAAGCTGAATAAATTTTGGTTTCAAAAACTGTGCTTATTGTGTATTATATTAATCATCGAGATTTTGGATAATGCCTTGGTCAAGAAGATGTAAAACAGGTGTCTCATTGGGAGGCAAAAGATATAGTTCGATTTCAAAGATTTTCTACACGATTATGGGACGCGCAGTTATCGAGAACCATTAAAAATTTTCTGCTTTCTCAACGAAGAATTTCCTGTTCAATTTTCGTAATCAACGTTCGAAAATTAAATGGACATAAATTTTGGTTTTTAGTTTCTATTTGACTTTTTTAACTTCGTGTCACGTCTGAACTTTTGATGCTTCTTGTTTTCACCCATCTGCTGAAAAATGTATTTTTTATATCTAATATTATTTCAGCCTATACTTTTGCGCAACCTTCCTTACTTAATTGGAAGATCACTTAAACAAATATTTTAGCATAAGCAAAAATATATTTTAATTGTTTTAAAACTAAATATATTATAACAATCGCATTTATGGCTGTAGATTTGTTCTGAAAGTTATGAAGGACAATAGCAGCTTATAATGGATCCCAGCGAATAATATTTTCTTGGAAGGAAACGAAATGGCTGTCCAAGAAGGGCACATCTACTTTGAAAAGATCTCATGGAGCCATAACATTTCATTCATCAAAACTCTTAATACGCCACCATTTCATTAAAAGCAATGGACAGGAAATTTAAATAAGGCTCTAATTCCCAAACTTACTGTCCCGCCGAGCTCTTTTTTAAAAACATTACTATGCAAGACCGCCGCTAACAATGATAGGTCCCGGTAACGATTCTTACGTATTTTCTCATCGGGACCTCTAACGAAAGGAGCGTGAAGAGGGGATCGCTGTAATGCAGATCATCAGCCTGCTAATTATTTTTCTATTAGATTTTTCGTCACAAGATGAAATGATATTAATTTTATTATCTTGAAAAAAATTCTTAAAAATCATAGGTAAATACTTTGCAAACCCTCCCTGAGATTTTAATGAAAATTGCAAAATTTTCACTCTACGTGATTTATATTAAATAAGGTCTAAAGCATTGAGACAAAACTCGTTTTTAGCATACCTTAACAAGGCATCTTTTATAAACTGATTAAATCCTTGTTCTTTACTGTTTCGTTTTTGTTTAGCATCTCTGCTCATTTTTGCTTCCCAATCCGTGTCCTGTCATTTCAAAACAAAGTCAGCTGTGGATATATCACTTGACACTTCTTGCTTCAGGTCGATATTTTTGATAAAAGAAAGGATATTTAGTGCTATTGCCGTATTATAAATACAAAGAAAAACCAGTACAATGTAATTATAAATGTCTACTTTTCAAAACTTTATGGTATGTTCTTTCTAGTGGGAAATCAAAAGTTTCTGCAGTGGCCATATTGGCCGCCACAATATGCATGATAACATGCATAGTCTACTGATGCTAATGTATTTGATTAAAAATACATGTATTTATTTTGACCATCATTTAGAAACTGCCTGTGAAATATTGTGTGACGTCACATGCAAAAGCTCCATTGACTAAATACTCTACCGAAATTATAAGAGCTACTAAAACTTTTTTTATATTTGCACTACGGGTTTTTTTTAGGGTCCTTGATCGGTCTCCCAGTTTGATTCCTTAAGCACGACCCTGAAAATTAGAGGTACATTGAGATAAAGAAGGCTAGAAGTCATCGTTTCTCTAGTTCTGTCTAATTTTTCTAATTTTCTTTCAGAAAAGGAAATAAAAAAAGTATTCAGCATCGCGAGCCCATAAAAACTCGGAGCCGCAGTACTGTGTACTTTTATCCCCCACAATAGCGGCCCTGGGTCTATTCTAAGTTAGTAATAAGTAACCGATGCAAAACAAAAACCTTTCACTTTAATTACAAATTGTGGCAACTAATGAGAAGAATGGGGTTATTTAGTTTTGCATAGTTCGTAGATGTCTGGTTTTATTGAGAATAGCTGCAGATCAAGCTCAGGTTCAGCGTTGTGGCGACTTCTGTGTATTTGGCTTTAGTTGCTGCATAGGCAAAAAAAACGGATTTATAGAAGTACATAAATTGTGGCAAACGGGAGAATAAAGAACGAATTTATGCACTGGCCAATAACGCAAAAGAATTTAAACTAAGCCAAAATTCAGATCATGACTTACTTTGAAAAGCAATTTTCAAAGCCCTGTCTGACGTTATGTCTATGAGGTATTTATAATCATTTGATGTCAAAGAGATTAGTTTTTCAAGGTAATAGCAAATGGATTCGCTACACAGTTATACCTTTTAAGTGGTATTTCTTGTGCCGCTGAAAATTATTTTCGAAGGAATCGATCAGATATTAGAGATGCTCGTGAATGTCACCCAATACTCTTTCTGGTACTTCCGACTGATGTCCATCTACTTTTAGCTTTATAAAAACACGTCGAAAAATTTCGAATTGGAAACGTCAAGAACCTTCTGACAAAATGGGAGAAAATATCCATCTGTATCGCCAAGTTCATCTCTAACCACTGCAACCCCCACAGAAAACATTCCACGGAACCCAGTTTGAATACCGCTGCTTTAAATAATTGCACATTTACTCTATTTATAGACTATTTTACCGCTTCATTTGGTCGCAGAAAAAGCACAACAGAATTTTTTTTTTTCGAAATTACTGTGATTTTTTTAATATGTTTAAAATACGATGTTAAGATAATAATGCAGGAATCGTGATGTGATGAAAAATGGTTTTCTAAAAATTAAGATCATCTATTTTTTTTTTACTGAAGTGGATTAATTCTTCTGAAAGTGTCCTTTCATTTTTCATGCTTCCACAGACCCCTCGAGGCTCTGCGGAGCATAGTTTTGTAACCGCTGATATAAATTAATATTAAATATTTTTTTCACATCAATTAAAATTATCTAGGCGTCATTGCCTGAAGCATAAACACGAACACCATTAGAAATAGCTTGATTTTTAAACACAATTTTAAAAGTTTGCCATTAAAAATTGCATGAAAGCTGCTCCTAAATTCCAATAAGAATGAAATCTTTGGAGAAGAAACCGTTACAACGTTGACCCAATCGGCAGTTATTCGAATCACCATAAACTACCAAGAATAAAACAAATAAAACAGTATACGTATTTAATAAATTACATTGAAAAATGTCTTCAACGTTTCAAACTGAATTCAGTTCCTAATTATTCTGTGCTCCATTCCTTTAATGGTGGCAAACAGACGTTATGCAATATTTTTAAAAACAAATGATATACCATGTGTCAGAAAAAAAATATAAATTAATATCAAATAAAGATTAGCATGCCCAGAGTGGATAATTTTAACTAGTTATGTAACCGTTTTGATAATTTATGAACTAACTGCTATGGTATACAACCTAAGAGAAACTTTAATAAATGGAGGAATGCTTCATGTGCTACGCTCTAGAACTTCACCTGTGCCGCTGCTCTGTAGACCGGCACTGGCGGAAGAAGGGCGAGGGGTTATGCTGCTCCGGTCTTCTTGGCCTCGTCCACACATACAACAGAACACCGTATCTTAACACCGTCGCATATCAAGTCTGGACCGCACTCCGTGACAGAGCACCATAACATTTCTGCGTCCCACCAGTTGTCAGATTTCCCCCCCGTCGCTTTAAAGGAATGTCACGAGGTTGTATTTCACTCCATGTTCGTGTATTTGGACTGGTTTGCGAACAACAGCGTTTTCTAAATGTAGACTAGATATCTGCATGAACTGATGGGACGCGGTGATGATACGCGGAGATGTTCACCCTGTAACATCATAGCATAACACGGGATGTTACGCGACATGTTCTATTACGGTGTTCTGTTGCATGACTGTACGCACCCTTGGAAGCACCCAGGCCGCTCCTGGCCTCAAGTGGCGGCGACCCTTATCGTTATCATATAACAAGTTGGTCAATAGGCAAAGGTGATGTGGCTCGGTGACGGCAGGTTTAACGTGAAATGCAATAACGTCGAGGCTCCTCGTGTCGAAGGTGGCATCATTATCATGTAAACCAGCTGACGTGAGGGCTGACGTAAATGTGAGGTTCTTGCGTCGACAATAGCGTCATTGTGAGTGAAAGTCGGTTGACGCGAACGTCAGCAAAGGCGAGACTCTTGCATCGCAAAAATGGCGTCGTTGTCATGAAGATCGGCTGACGTGGGTGGCAGTAGATGTGAGGCTCATGCGTCAACAATGGCGTCGTTTTTGTGAAAGTCGGCTGACATGAACGGCAGCAAAGGTGAGGCTTTTGCGTCGAAAAAATGACGTCGTTGTCGTGAAGATCGGTTGACGTGAGCGGCAGTAAAAGTGAGGCTCTTGCGTCTAAAATGACGTCGTTGTCGTGAAGATCGGTTGATGTAAGCGGCAATAACGGTGAGGCTCTTCAGTCAAAAATACGCGTAGTTATCGTAAATCTCAGCTGATTTGAGAGACAGTATCTTTGAATCTCTTGCGTAAAAAAAATGTGTCATTGTCGTGAAGACGAAGGTGTTGTTGCTCCATAGGTTTACATGGGACAAGCAAAACGTTACGACGACGGTCCTTGAGTTTGTGAGACTTAAAACTTAGTCATAACTGTCCAGGCGAGAAACTTCGCCGCTCCGAGTGTTTTCCCGGAGAAGAAAAATATAACCTTCCAGTTCGAAAACTTTGCCCAGTCTTTTCCTTTAATCTCTCTTCTTGCTCCTCATTTTCGTCCCCAGCGTGACTGTCAATCACCTATCCATTCTCCAATTACTAAGGGAAACCCTAAACTTGACCAATACCTAAGTTTTTAATTGACCACAATCTCCCATGAACTCCGTGATTGGATTAATCCATAACCGTTTTCTGCGGTTAAGTGAAGCAATATTAGGCTCCGCCCGTGTTTTTACTACAAGAAACGAAATATGACTGCAATAAACCCAATGCCACTTATATAGTTTTCTTTCGTAAATATATTTTTTCTGGCACCTAAAAGCAATAAAACCGTCTGGGATCCTCTTTGTCTCTACACATACTTATAGAGAAAAAATACCAGTTTACATTAAAGTCAATATCTTGCAAATTAAATAACATGAGGTGCACGAACAATAATCTAGATAATAACAAGCAGAACTATATATCGTGAAATGTGGTCACGATAATTGAGATATAATCTGAGTTCAGACCCTTAAAGTAGGAAAAAAAACATCTAGCGTCCTCAGATGGCAGAATATCAAGAAAATAATATATGAAGATAAAAAGTAACGAAATAAAAAAAAATCACTGACTAAGCACAAAATTTGAATGCATCTCGTGACAATTTTGACTGCTTAACACAATTTTGACTCAAAAAGGTTTAATCTTTGCATATAGTAATTAAAAATATAAACTTGAAAAATACATTAACGCCTAAAATAATTTCTATTTAATGTGTAATTTAAAGCGTATAATAAGATATTTTATCAAACTATTTTTGTTTTTTCATAACATATTGAAAGCAAAATCGATCTATATTATCATTTTCGTTGCTCTTTTCTCCTTCTAAAAGAAATTCCTCATATTTAGCAACAGATTAGAAGAAAAAGTAAGGTAGAGGATTTCTCCTGCATTCATAGATTATTCCCCAATTTCTCGTAACGCCTGTGAAAACAAATCTCAACGTATGACCGCGATTGTAAAACGGCTCGTAATTCCCGATTTGTCGCACTCAAATGTCTAAGCAAAAGAAGTTTAACGACAGTACCGTCTTTGAAATTGAATTGTCTACGATCTTAGAGCTGGAACCAAAATACCACCACTTCGACGGAAAAAAAGATTGATAAAGCATAAAAGAGCAAGACCGGAACGAATAGTCATTGGCGCATTCCGATGGTACTTTACGATCAGAAATTGGTTCGTGAATGTCGCCAAAGAAATGCCATCTTTTGACATCTTTTGCAATTTCAGAAAGTTCAAGTTTCGCCATTCATATATTAGTGGCTCTTGGATAGTGGTCTTAGGAACCAGGTTAAAAGTCACGGCCCCCTTTATTAAAACTAGGATTGTCAAAATATAGCATTTTTATGTTAGTGCTTACAAACAGTTCGTGATTATCATTGTACATATTACCATAGTTATCTATCCGCGGTTAGAAAGAGGATATTCTAGTTATTTTCATTATAAAAGCATCTTAAAATTTTTAAGTCCATTCTCGCCACGATGGTAAAATTGTTGAAAAGGAGAAGGATTTAGAGCTCAAAACTAATCTGACCGGCATTGTGGGTTTAAATTTTATTCCATAATATGATTTCACACGTAAAAGCATGGGGCTCCTAGTCTTCGGATGAAATTTTACTCCTGCTCGAAACAACGGTCAGCATAGCATGAAAACAAGATGGGTAAGAACTCCGAAATTGCATACCGTTTATTACTGACTTTGTTAGATACAATTATCCTTCAATTTCTTCTAAAGCAGAAATTCAAAAATCAAAATTTCAAAACATCTGTTATGGTGTTTTTTGAAGATTATATATATCATCATCATCATCATATTCAACCATTATCTATCCACTGCTGGATGAAGGTCTCTCCAAATGCTTTCCACACAAGTCTATCCTGGGCCATTCGTTTCCACGTCACCCCAACCTGTTTTCTTATTTCATCCACCCATCTAGTTTGAGGACGTTTTCTAGGTCTTCGGTGGTCTCTTGGAATCCAGTTCAGAATTTCTGTTGTCCATCGTTGATCAGTTCTTCTTGCAATATGCCCAGCCCATCGCCATTTCAGCCCTTTTACTTTAACAATGATGTCCTCTACTCTAGTTTGCTCTCTCACCCAAGTGTTTCTTTTTCGATCTCTCCTAGTTATTCCAAGCATGCACCTCTCCATGCTCCTTTGCGTTGTCTGTAACTTTCGTATTGCTCCAACTGTTAGACTCCATGTCTCTGATCCATAAGAGAGGACTGGCAATACACACTGGTTGAAGACCTTTCTTTTTAGACACAAAGGCAATTTCCCCTTCAGGATAAAACTGTTTCTTCCAAATGCACTCCAGCCAAGTTTAATACGTCTGTTGAGTTCTTTCATAATGTTGCCATCCATTGAAATCAGCTGGCCAAGGTAAATATATGAATCAGCAATTTCTAGCTCAATGTTGTCAACTTGTATTTTTGTTTCCTCTACAAAATTATTGAACATGATCTTAGTTTTTTGTAGGTTCATCTTGAGTCCAACTTCTTCACTTCTAGTTGAGAGCTCTTGTACCATGTCTTGGAGTTCTAATGGGTCCGTTGAAAAAATAACAATGTCATCAGCAAACCGCAGATGATTTAAATATTCACCATTTATTTTTATTCCCTTGTTATTCCAATTTATCAGCTGAAAAATCATCTGTAAAGCAGAAGTAAAAAGTTTTGGAGAAATGGTATCTCCCTGCCTCACCCCTTTGCCAAGTTTGATAGTTTTGGTATCTTTATGTAACCGAAATTTTGCACTTGCATTTTTATACACACGTTTCACCATGTCAATGTACACATCCTCAATGTCTGTTGATCTTAAAGAGTTGATGACTGCTGATGTTTTTATAGAGTCAAAGGCCTTCTCATAGTCAATAAATGCAACACACAATGGAAGTTCATATTCATGTGTTCTTTCAATTAATTCTCTTAATACTTGAATATGGTCCACTGTACTGAATCCACTTCGAAATCCAGCTTGTTCTCTTGGTTGAGCTGCATCTAATTTTTTCTGCAGGCGATGTGTTAGAACTTTTGTGAAGATTTTATAAATAGCAGGTAACAAGCTAATTGGTCGGTAATTTTTCAAATCCTCTTTATCACCTTTTTTATGCAAAAGAATTACTGTTGCAGAATCCCATTGGTTTGGTATGTTACCGCTGTTAAGACATTTGGTAAAGAATTTTGCAAGTATGTCTTCTACATATTCTCCAGCTTCTTTTAGGATATCTAATGTAATACCATCATCACCAGGGGCTCTTCCTTTCTTCATATTTTTTATTGCAAATGAAACTTCTTCTTTTAAGATTTTAGGAGCTGTTCCTTCGACTATTTCAATGTCTTCGTTTAATCCACTGTTACTTTCGTATAGATTTTTGTAGAATTCTTCAACTCTTCTAAGTATTTCTTCCCTATTTCTTGTTACGGTGCCATCCTCTCCTTTTAATGCAATGATGTGTTTCTTCCCAACAGATAAACTTCCTTTAACAACCCTAAGGCTCTTGTTATTTTCAATGGCTTTCCTTACTAGCTCACAGTTGAATTTTCTTATGTCTTCTTTCATGCTTTTGCGCAGAGTTTTACAAAGTTCTATGTACTCAATCCTGGAACTGGTATTTCGATTGTCCACCTTCATATCTCTTCGCCTTTTCATGAGCTGTTTCGTCTTCTCAGATAATTTGCTATTGTGCTTTTTACAGGTTACACCACCAATTTCCCCAGCAGTTTCAACTATTGTCTTAACAATGTTTTCATTTGCTTCTGAGATATCAATTTCTTCAATAAGTCCTTCCAGTGCAGAAAAGCGATTTTTTAATTCCAACTTGAATGCCTCGGTATTTACTTTCAGTTTCATTAGATCCACCCTCTTACTTACTTGTTTCCTAATGAGCTTCTGTCGTTCTAATTTAGTATTTAAGTGCACTTTACATCTCACCATTCGATGATCACTTCCAGTATTAAATCTGTTCAGTACGCTGCAATCTTCAATAATTGATTTCTTGTTTGCCAGGATATAGTCAATTTCGCTGGTTCCTCCATTGGGGTGTTTCCATGTCCATTTTCTTTGCGGTTTCTTCTTAAAAAATGAATTCATGATGCTAAGATTTTCAGCTTCGGCAAATTCTATGAGTTGATCGCCACGTTCATTCCTTTCCCCGTATCCGTATTTACCAACCGATGTCTCTCCTTGTTCCTGTTGTCCAATTCTTGCATTGAAATCCCCCATGATGAGCTTGATATGTTGTTTCCCTTTGGTGTGTAACTCTTTGATTTCTTCATAAAATTCTTCAACCTCTTCTTTAATATATATATATATATAAATTTATAAATAGTATTTATGATTTGAAATGATTTAGAATATGAAATGTAAATGAAGTATTAGTATTTTATAATTAGGTTGTTTAAATTTTAAAGTTAGTTTAC
>QLNU02015123.1:0-17441 GCA_006491805.2 Dysdera silvatica
GGCGAGGTGCTTCTGAATGGTATTTTGACATCTTTTTATGGATTGTAGCTGCGGATCGTTTTCGATATAGGCTTTCCCCACCACTATAGCCCGGCCACAGCACAAGCCATCCTCTGGAATCGTAATGACAGATTTCTTCATCAAACGATCCGTTGCAATGTTGACAATATGACGACGTCCCCCACCTCGAGACCTGTGAATTATCAGTGCGTCAATGTGTAGCGATGTGTCGTCGAAAGTCCATTCGTCCTTTGATTGTAGGACTCTCAATAAAACCGTCAGGAAGTTTTCCACGGTCATTTCGGAGATAGGCTGTAATGACGTGCTAACAGGTTTGTCGAGTTTATCTGAAAATAAACAGAGACTGAAAAGAAAAAAAGGTTAACTCTATTTGCAAACGTAATAGCAACTTAATTTTCAAAACAAGGTATAATTTTTAATAACAACTGTATAACACATTATTAGACTCACCGCATCAAATCGTCTTTATGTAGTCCTATCGTAGCATGGTCTATTAGTTTTTGGATAACAGCCCTCAGATTTTGCACATTGGCAACAAACGGTTCATCACTGGGCATGTTATCCGTAACCCTTGCTTCGTAGGTTCTCTCCTCCGCGTTGAATTTCTTATTCATACGAGTAGATTTTAATTTAAATTCAAAGGGTAAACGAGCCTAATAAAAAAAAACATAACTACATACATATATATGTCTAATATGTAAATACGTAATCTGAAAAAACGAAATATTACACTTTTAAAGATTTGTGGGGGTTAACGAAAATTCAAACATATTTACATCAACATCTAAGGCATTCTGCGAACGGCGTTTCGACGGTCCGGGCCTCGCTAGAGCATCATCATCCTCATTATGTACCCTGGAAGGACCTGCCCCGACATTTATATTAGGATCGGCTGTAAGGCCTTCACCTAACTGAAGAACAGCTTGTTCCACTCCACACATCTATAATACACAGTAACTTTTAATACTGTAACTGTGATATAAATAGGAAAACTGTCGCTATACAAACGCGATATAATATATACTAATAAACAACGTACCCATTCATCATCACTTTCATAAAAGTCCTGTGTTGAGGGGCTAGGTATCTAAAAATAACGTTATTATTATTAGCATTCCAATATAAATATGTGTATATACATGAAAACTATTATCATTAAACATCTAATAGCACATAAAAACTCACTTCATCATCAGCACTTTCATAAAAAGCTTGCGTTAAGGGACTAGGTATCTAAAAATAACGTTATTATTATTAACAGTCCATTATAAATATGTGCGTATACATGAAAACTCTTATCATTAAACGTGTAACAACACAGAAAACTCACTTCATCATCCGTTTCCAAAAACCTTTGGGTGAAGTATCCAATAAACTAGAATAGCAAATCCGAAAAATTACCATGTGGCAAAGATATAATATTATCAAGATAAATTTTAACGATTGTAAGCATAATACAAATACTATATAGGGATATTAAACTAAAATGTAATTAAGGCTATTAAGACATAACTGACGAATAAAACAGAAATTAAGTAACTCACTTCGTCTTCGTTGAATCCCATAATTGTCTCTCTGAGAGAACTAGGAATCTAAAAAAGAAAAGTCGATTGACTATATTACGAGGAAAAAACTAGCTCGTTAGTATAATAATAGCATACTTCTATTTGGAAATTGTAATCGGTGGCTAAGAAAAGTAAGAAAATAAATCCTATTACAGACATAAAATCGTTAACTCTCTATTTGGGATAATAAACCAAAACTGAAATCGATTAAACAGTTTGTAATTCAATACTAATATAATAATCCGGAAAGAGAAAATAACCATATTAGTTCTTATTTTAAAAATAGTAAAAGTATAAATGACTTACCGAAACATGGTCGAACATGCCATCGAGTGCACGGGGATCCATAGTAGAAGAAACTTTCCAATCGCAAAGTAAAAACTAAACACACCAAAGAGCTTGAGGCAACAACCTTCAACACCTCAAGTAAAACTCTAAATGAAGCTATCCTGATTGCTATAGAAGTAAATCACGGCGATTACTCGATGCTGATAAGAACCGGTTAACCTCATTATTTCGACCACCCCCACCTTCCCCCATACGTTTTTCATCCCTCACCGTCTCCCATTTCCCCCCCTTTTTTATGACTCATCTTCCCCCTTAGAGCGATCGTTTCCAAGTTTAACTTCAACAAAAAATACTAACACATGTAGGAATCAACATTTAAAAATAAATATGAGTAAATAAAATAATACATAAAACACTGTATATATTTACTTAACATTTATTTAACCGTTATTATATATACATATTCTCGCTGGAGAAGGATTAATAATCGCACTGTACATCTCGAAAGTAATCTACACGCATGAAATACTAGGATACCAGTTACAGATCTGATGTATATATGTATGTATATTTTAATACATCCTACAATACTCTAGCTCGTAAGTCGTTAATCATTTTTAAAATATCGATTCTATCTAGAAAATCAGTACTTAGAAATTCTTTCAAGTACAATTCACTATCAGGAGTACGTGTGAAGTGTAAAATATTACAAAAATCAAATGCCCACATCTCTACACTTAAACACAACACGTTACTATCGATTAAATCGTACTCACAATTTGAAGATATAAATCCCTCTCTACACATCAGATTCTGTAACTGGTATGGTGACATGAATAACTTCTTCTGTAGTACCCTGTACTGTTTTTCTTGGAAGATTTCACCTTGGAGTAGAACGACGTTTACCTGGTCTCCGGAAAAACATGCCTTGACGAATAACCCATTTCCAATGTGGTATGTGTGTTCCGGCAAATCATGTATCAATAGTATTTCTTGAGGGCACTAACGAAAAAAGCAAAACAAATTACAAACGCTCAGAAAAATATCCCTTATAAATGAACATAATATGCAAAATATAACATTAAATGCTAAAATATAATCAAATATGCATATTAAAGGAATCCATACATGCTATATACGGTGCTATGATTTTCTATCTTATTCGCTGGAATACCCGGGGTCTTCTTCAGATGTAAATCTATCATATGGTATACTTGAAGACATTGATTCTTCGTCGTCAGACAGTAATTCCATGTACGGTAGAGCTTCTTCATCCACAGAGTACAGGTCTATTATTTCAATTAGATTGTCTAACGAATCGTCAGCGCCATTAGAGTACAAATCAATAAGTGGTATGGCGCGGGTCATAGAATCATCATCGGATATATAAATCAATGGCACTGTGCTGGCAAGCGAAATACTGTCCTCATCATCTGAAATCTCTATTACAGGTATGTCCTGCGACTCCCCAAAATTGTTGCTGGAGACCAAGCTATTACATCCAAGTTGATGCACCCACTGCAAAGTCCTACTTTTTAGAACTTCTAATTCCTATACCCGAAAAGAAAGAAAACAAAATTCCCTTAGAATCACATACATAATCTGTATGAAGCAGTAGTTAATCGTTTTAAAACGATTAACTACTAACAGATAAACTATCTCTCCCAAACGACGAGAATAAACTTGTTTTGCTATGTACAAGTTCTTTACCAACAGATTAACTAATACTTAAAATCGACGAGATCCATCTGCTTTCAATATGCACATGTACAACTAAACAACCTTAACTACCACATACACAATACAACATAGAATACAATCCTTTAACATGCAAAACACAACTTATTAAAATTTCCCCCAAAACACTCAAATCTTACAGCTAATTAATCTAATTAAAAGAAAAAACAATCAATGCATACCTTATTACTCGTACAAGATCTCTTTGACTCGGGCAAATCGCCGTCAGATGTTCTTTTGGACGTCATAACAGGATTCGACAGGTTTCAACAAGAAATAGCACAAAGCAAAACGTAGAAAAACTGAAACACGTCCGTTCCCTTCGAAAAAATGGCTGCAAAGTGATTTTGTCCTGCACGTTGCCAAATTAGAAAATGGAAACTTTGGTGTTGCCAAAACAGAAAAACTTTAACACAAATAGCAGCGCCCCCTATATTTTAATTCGCAGGGCTATTATAAATTATAAGCGCGGGAATACAGAGCCGATTTACGGGGGCCATCTTTTCCTACCACCCTTCCATGGGCACACTTCCCGCACAAATTGTTGATGCATCCGAGAAGCACGAGGCTTCAATAATTTCAGTCCAGTCGTTTACTTCCACATATTTTACAAACTATTCAAGTTGTACACTTCATTTTCCAAAACACAAAAATTTCATGGGTGTAACGCTAGTAACGCGCCAGAGACACACCCACTGATTTGGTGTAACGCCCCAGAGACACCATTGATTTGGTGTAACGCCCCAGAGACACGAGACACACCCATTCCTATAGTGACCCATGGGATATCACTGAGCAAACATCAGCGAAAATTAAATCAAGTATGCGATTGATTAAATAGAATTAGTAAGGAGGATCCGAATCAAAAACTTAAACTTAGAATAGGAATTTATCTCTTTTATATTAGAAGGCAGCCGATTCCACAATTTAGGACCTGAAGAACCCACTCTGTGGTAACCCAGCTCCAGACGAGAAAATTGAGGTCTGTAGTTACGTCTACTTGTTGTTGGATAGTTATGTGTAGGTTGCTGTAAATCAATTGGAATAGATAGACTAGTATTTTTAATTTTTTTAAACATTAATAACAAAATTTTATAATTTAAAAGTTGATTAAAAGTTAATAAATTGAATCTTTGCGGAACCTCACGGATCGACATTGGTTGTGGTAATTTATGGTTAATAATATTGAAGAATTTATTTTGTAATGACTAAATTCTACTTTGGTTAGCCTGTGAAGTGTATCCCCAGACCGATAAACAATAAAAAAGATGAGAAAAAATAAAAGAATAATATAGATTGATCAAAAATTTTATAGGTATATAAATACTAATGTTGCGCAATATTCCCAAAATCTACCAATTTTTAAGCACAATAGGTTAATGTGTGTATTCCATTTTAAATTAGCTTGAATGGTGACTCCAAGGAATTTCGTCTCCTGCGATAACGGAACTATATCGTTATCTATTTTTATGGTATTACACAAGTAGTTGTTTTTGCTATGTTTATTTGAAAACAGGATATATATATATTTTTTTTTTATTAAGTGAAAGATAGTTATCTCTAAAGTATTTTATATATATATCAATATCATTATTTACAAGTGAAAACAGCACATCAAGATTCCTTTCCCTATAAAAGATGCTTGTGTCGTCGGCAAAGCATAGAACTCTAGATCGAGTTGGCAGAAAAAAAAGATCATTAATATAAAATATAAAAAGCAAAGGTCCCAATGTCGATCCCTGAGGAACCCCACATAGAGGTGATTTGGCGAAAGATTGATTTTCGTTTATTTGCACATATTGAGATCTTCCAAAAAGGTAATTTCTGAAAAGAAGATTTTGCTTTCCGCGTACACCTGCCAATTGTAATTTATATAAAAGTCTATCATAGTTAATGGTATCAAATGCCCGTGACAAATCAAAAAAAATTCCAATTGATGAGTCACCACCGTCCAAAGCCGAATATATGAAGTCTGTTGCCGTTAACAATACTTGTTCAGTAGATTTATTTTTAGTAAAACCGAATTGATTTTCCTGTATGATGTGGGTATGTTCAAAGTATTTTAATAATCTATTATAAATGAGTTTTTCAAGTATTTTTGTAAACACCGATAATATTGATATCGGTCTATAATTAGCAACGTCAGTATATGAACCCTTTTTATGAATCGGAACAACCCTTGCCGTCTTAAATTCCGGCGGAATCTCACCAGTGGAAAAGATTAGATTAAAGATGTGGGTTAAAGGCCCTGAAATCTCATGAGCACAATATTTAATGGGAACTGGATGAAAGTTATCTGGGCCTGGTCCTTTATTAGCACTAAGATTATTAATTAGTCGAATTGTCTCAAGTTCAGTGACCCCATCCAAGAAAAAGGAATTAGCGATATTATAATCATGGCATCTTTGGAATACATTATTAAATTTACTAGATAAAGAATAAGGGAATTCTATGAAATATTCATTGGATGTATTAGAAATCTGTGATATGTTAGTGATCGTTTTATGAGGAGTTATTAGTTTATCAATTTCTCTTGTTCTGGATTTTGATCTTCCCATAAGTTCATTTATTTCTGACCATGTTTTCCTATTATTCATATTACATAGTGCCGAAAAATATGCCTGTTTCGCACGTTTTATTTTAGTATTCAATTTATTCCGAAATGACTTAAAAACAGCAAATTTTGTTGGTGATTTATCTTTTAAAAATTTGAAGTAAATTTTATTTTTCTTCCTTATTTCTCTAAAAATTTCAGTTGTAATCCATGGTTTACGTATACGTTTGGTTTTGCTTATTGTTTTTAATGGAGAGCAAACTTCATAATTATTTTTGAAGGTATCAACGAAATATCTACAAGCATGTAATGGATTATCCAAGAGAGATAAATTATTCCAATTTACTCTTTGTAACTTTGCTTTAAATGTCTGTAAATTCATTTCAGAAAAATCTCTAATAAAAGATGGATTACCATGTCTTCTAGATATTCCCTGTGAAATACCAAAAATTGAAAATATGGGAAGATGATCGTTAATCTGATAAAGAAGTATGCCACATTGTGGATTTAAAACGTTTGTAATACAGTGATCAATAACTGTGCGAGAATGTGATGTAATTCTAGTTGGGTTATGAATATAGTTATTAAATCCAAATGAGAAGATCTGATCCACTAGTCTCTGTGCTTGTGCATGGTTTACAAATTTTTCATCGGAAGTATATAAATCAATATTTAAATCTCCCATGATGATTAACCTCTTTCTCGAGGAAGTAATAAAGGCAAGTAGGTCCTGAAGACGACATAAAAAATCTCCCAATTCACCAGAAGGTGGTCGATATATGGTAGTGATAAAAATACCATAAATCTGTATTGTCAGCATCTCAACCCCCGGGAAGATTCCCGTCCATTGAGGTATCAAATTAAACTCGTGTTTTCTTTTAACATATATTGCAATACCACCTCCTCTATCCAATTCACGTGCAATCGAGACCGATTCATAATCAAAAAGAGATGGAGCCTGATTTGGGCAGAGCCAGGTCTCAGTTATACATAATATGTCAGGGGATGGATTTATGCCAAGGATGAAGTCTTCAATTAATTCCACTTTCTTAGTAATACTGCATGCATTAATATGAACGGTTAATAATGTGTTATTAACTTGACCATGAGAAGGAATCTGAGGGATGGTAATATTGGTTATTAATATCAAGTGTTAATTCATTATCCGGCTCTGTGAATGAATCCCCGAGGGCCGCAAAGCCACAATCGGTTATATTTCCGCGATTCAGGAATGACGTTTATAAAATATAGTAAGAGAATATTAAAATAAATTAAAATAAATAAATATATAAAAATAAAAACACAGTAATTCAATATAAATATATATAATATATAGCAATTCGTATATGGTCAAAAGCCATCTGGGCACACCATACCACAATAATAGTCCTTTAATTAAATAGCGAATACGACATAAAAAAAATCATTTCGAATAGTAATAGCCTGTTGTTAATAAATACTAATATTTTAATCAATATTAAAATTTACACTTACAACATCTAACTGAGCCAAACACGGTGCATCGGAATACCCATTAATACGCAAGGACAGTAATGGTCATTATGCATCCTACAATGGAGGACTGCTCGCAAAATTTACAATATAACTGGACACAATATATGTAAGAGAAAGGATAGTCGTTATTTGTCAGGCAGACACTAGTGTCCCAAAAGGCGTTAAATGAAATGTGTGTGCACAAATTATAAACACACACACATGCACACATACACAAACATACATATCCATATATACATATACACACACATATATATATACATATACACACATATATATACATAAACACACATACGTATATAAAAATTTGAACAGATAAGTCATATTAAATTACGATTAACAGTTGAATGGGCCAAATATGGTTAGCAAGTGCTTCTTGAAAAGCACTTTTGTTTCATATTATCAAGACATGACATTGATTGAAATCAAGTTATCTATTAAAGATTTGTCCGCTGATCCTACCCCCTCCCCTCCCTTATGGCGCAAGGACAAAGGAAAAAATTTGGAGCTGTTTAGAAAAAAGTAGATCGAAATTGAGTCTCCTGGTGTAATTCATCATCTATATCAGTTTACAGAATGTTTAATTAGAAAAAAAAATTAAGCGATTTTTATATAATTTTATACAAACTGAACGTCATTCACTTGAAAGATAAAATAAAAATTGTAGTCAGTATATCTTTGTAGTATCATGTGAAATATACAGAAGCATCTGATATGAAATATAAACACTGTATTGATAGACAAAGTTATCAACATCAAATGCAATATGAGAAAATTGACTGAAATCTATAGATTCATTTGTTTAGTTTAGACGTAAAAATTTAAAAAAATTATAAGTTACGTAATACGTTTTATGATTAGTAGGCTAGTTGGACGACAAGAGCATGTTTAAAACAGATGAAATCATGATCATTTATGGCGCAAGGACAAAAGGAAAACGGTTAGAACATCTTAGAAATTTAGATCTAAATTGAGTCCTAGTGTTATTCGTCTATATCAGTTTTACAGAATATTTAATTAATTAGATAAACAATTTTCATGTAATATACAAGCTGAACGTCATTCACTTGAAGGATAAAATAATACTTGTATTCAGTGTGGTGTCTTGCGAAATATACAGAAGCATCTGATATGAAATATAAACATTGGATTGATAAATATAAAGTAAGTTAACATCGAATGTAATATGAAAAAAATTGACTGAAATCACTAGATTCATTCGATTGACCAGTTTAGGCGTAGAAATGATAAATTACAATTTATGAAACATGCTTTATAATGAGTAGGTTAGTTTGACAAGAACACGTTTACAGCTCAGATGAAATCATGATCCTTTATGGCGCAAGGACAAAAGAAAAAAGGATCAGAACAGCCTAGAAATTGAGATCTGAATTGAGTCCTAGTGCTATTCATCATCTATATCAGTTTTACAGACTGTTTAATGGAATAGATAAACAATTTGCATGTAATTTTAAACGAACTGAGCGTCATTCATTTGAAAGATAAACTAGTAGTCAATGTATCTCTGCAGTGTCTTGTGAAATATACAGAAGCATCTGCTATGAAATATGAACATTGGAATTATAAATATAAAGTTAACATCGAATGCGTTGATCGAATTTGACTGAAATCTTTAGATTCATTATATCGTCAAGTTAAGGCGTAGAAATGAAAAGTTATAAGTTATTTAATGCGCTTTATGATGAGTAGGCTATTATGACAAGAAGAACATACTCAAAACACGGCTGGATCATGATCACATAAAAGGTTAGCCTGTTAATTTTCATTTACCTTTTTATGTCGCAAGAACAGTATCGGTGAAGCAACAGCAACAAAAGAAATAGTAAACTACGTACATCTAATTTAGTAATCCTAAGTTCTTTCTCTGTAATTGCGTATATCCATCAGCGATCTGAGCATGACCCTATCATCACGCTCAGTAAAAAGTTCATTTGTCTTTATGGTGCAAGGACAGTATTGGAATTGCAACTGCAACAAAAGAAATAGTAAATTATGCATATCCAAATCAATAATGCTAATTTCCTTCTCTGTAATTGCGGATGTCCGTCAGTGATTTGAGAATAACCCTCTCACCACGCTCAGTTAGCAAAAAAAAAATTTCCCCTGCTGTGTCCAGCATTGTACGCCCTTAGCACGAATTTCGTTGTAGGCCTGTTTTCTAATGTGGGTAAGGCTGTCGGCTATGATCAGGCCAGTACCTTTCAGAAGTCTTTTGTTCTTGAAGACATAGTCTCTTTGAGCCATTCTTATAAATTTAATGATCATAGGTCTCGGCGATTGTCCGTGAGTGGTATTGCGCTTTACGCTTCCTAGACGATGCGTGTTCCAAATCCGTTGATAACAGGGTAGTTTTTATCTTTTCATTTAAAGTATCCACTGCAACGGTAATTGGGTTTTCGTTCTCAGTTTCCGGTAAACCATATATCATGAGACAGGGCTGACGAATGTATTGCTGGTGTTCTTCTAGGGCGCATTCAAGATCAACAGTAGATCTTTCTAGATGTTGAATTCTATTCTCCAAGACGACAAATCGCGATACCCATTCATTATTTAATTCAGTGATTTTAATATCAAAATCTTTCAGTATTTCATTTTTGACAGAGGCCAATTTGACAGCACGATCGGAATCTCCGTCAGTCTCAGAACACAAATTCAAATCAATTTTTTCATTAATGGAGTTTTTCAACTTTTCTAAGTCCTGGGACCACAGTTTACGAAATTTTGATAATTCATCAAAGACATTACGCACCTGTTGGTCTAGCTTCCTGTTCGATAGGTGGCCAGGTGAAGAACTGGTGGACGTTTGATGTTTTCTTCTGGTATTCATAGTCACGGCAAGGCGAAGAAGTCAGTGTTTCGCACTCCCACGATTATTCGTTGTAGCACAGGGTTAAAATATAAATCAGGTAAAATCAAAAGAAAAACATTATTCAATATAGGCAAAAACGAATCACGGCGCGCCCATAGCACCTTTTAGAGTTGGAAACGAGAGCGTAAATTCATGCGACCGATGGGTTTGGCCACCTGGCGGCGAATATCCTGCCGTTAACCTGGGTTCGATTCCTATGGTACCGTAGAATGCGCGTCGTTTTTCTTCTAACCGTAGCCCATTGTTCAGTTACCTGGACTACAAAAGTTCAGACGCCTCGGAAACAGTAAATCCCGGCACAGCGGGAGCTGAACTATTTTTGAACCATAAAACAAAAAAAAATGTTACAATTAGGTGATTATTTCAGAGAACGATAATTTTTTTTGTTTTTTTTGGTCAGAGTATATATTAATTTCTAATAGAACTTCTGCAAAGGAGAAGTATATTACGGCTAAGTTCTTATGGTTGTATATTTTACATCCCAAGACTATATTATGACTCATCTGAGACGGAACTGGCGTCTTAACATGACCGCCGCACCATGATATTTTTAAGCACAGCCGTCATTATGGGGGTGGGGGTTGAATCTACTTATCGCCCGAATATGGAATCCATCCATAGTTACTGGGAAAACTGCGGCTAGGTTAAACAATAGATAATTTGTTTCTTTTTTCTTTTTCTTTTTTTTTTTTAGTGCTTAATTTACTATCTCAGACCTACATAGGTTCTTGTAATACAGTCTGGCGTAGGGTGAGAAGTGCTACCAGGGCGAATGCTCCAGGCGCAAAATTTTTAAGGGCGCAAAATTTCAATATTTGACTGGTGGAGGGCAGTACTAACGGGTTTTAGCGGGCGCAATACTTAACTTTCCCCGGGTGCTGGCAACCAACGCTACGGCACTTAATACAGTAATCCTGGTTTTAAGTGTTGCGATTCGAAATCATAATTCTTATAAATTTTAATTTTTTATCAAAACAATAGTAGAAAATGCAAAAATGTCTTTAAAAATACTCTTAAAATGTGCTCAAAAAGGAAAAAAAAATGCAAAAAAAGAAAAGGAAAAAATGCAAATATTAACATTCCTAACGTTAGTCATCAAGATATATCAATAACTACATTCAAAGTAAAATTTTAAGGGTATCTCTCCTTGATACCTGATAATCTAAGAAGTGACACCTGGTATTCTAAAAAATACCTAATAATCTAAGGAAGTGACACCTTGTAGTCTAAGAAAGTGACACCTGGTAGTCTAAGAAAGTGACACCTTGTAGTTTAAGAAAGTGACACTTTGTAGTCGAAGAAAGTGACACCTGGTATTCTAAGAAAGTAAAACCTTGTAGTTTAAGAAAGTGACAATTAATAACCTATTTGAAGTTTCATAAACGCGGCATAAAATTATACCACTGCAGCTAAAACGACATCTGCTTAACCCGCGAGCAGGCGCGCGGGGTGATTCACACCCCACAACTTACAATTTGTGAAAAGAACCGTCCACTGGCGCGGTTTCAGAATTTTTTTTATGGGTGGGCTTTCATTGTAGTAACTGGGGAAGGGGGTTCTTCCCAGTGGCGTGCTAAAAGAGGGGATGTCTGTAGTAAGTGCCCCAGAAGGGAGCGCCATTTTCGTACATTAGCTTTAACAAATATAAGGCAAAACCTCCATTAACGGGCACCTTTGAAGAATGAAAGCCTCCGAATAAGGAACCTACTGTGCGTTCGCGCTCAATTGGCGTGTGATATCGTTAGCAGACGGGTTAGTCAGAGCCATATATAGGGTGAGGTCGGTCATGTATTGTTGTCGAGTTTCCGCTGCTTGATTTTTTAACTGGTCGGCACGTGACAGACAGCGGCCATTATGGCTCAATCATCGCGCGCTCTCAGCACTGTGGTAGCATACTCTTGGCTGGTAAAGATAATGAGTGTTTTAATATTCAGTATAATCGGAGGCTATTCATTGTGAAAAATGGTTATTTGTTGCACTGTAAATTGTAAGAATCGAAGTGGTCAAGGAGTAAAATTATTTCACATTCCAAATGGAAAAAATGATCAAGAACGGCGCAAAATTTGGTTAGCCAAAATAAAACGAAAAGATTTTGACTTTGTGAAAAGTGCCTGTTTGAGTGGAGTAGGTAGGTAGGTTTTTTTGTTTTTTTTTTGTAGTAAAAAATGTGCCACAGGCTTTATAATTTTTTGTTCACATCTGAGAGTATTACGATATGAGATAATATCGGGAATAAGTTAGACCCGTAATTTAACCATGTAAAATAAAAGTGTCAATGCCTATCATTAATGTTTTAAATAACTTTTTAGTTTCACATTCATGTTTTTAAAATAATGGCAGCTTGAAATTACGTGGATTATCCGCATTTTATCAATAATAAGATAAATGTTTATCCATGCATTTACAATTTTAAGTATAAATTTAAAAGCTTTTATATCAGTTATTAATTTTTAAATATTAATGCTTTCTCATAAAATAACTGCAGACTTAAAATTGCATGCATGGTCAATTTATTTTATCTGTAATAAAAAAAAATATTTATCCATGCATTGAATAATTTAGGTACAAATTTAAAATATTTATATGTTATCAATTTTTAAATATTAATGTTGTTCAGGCACATTAATATATATTTAAAATAACTGCAACTTGAAATTTCCTGGATAATCCATGTTTTATGCTTGGTGAAAAAAGTTATCCATGCATTCAAAAATGTAAGTACAAATGAAATACTTTTTTCTTAGTTATTAATTTGTAAATGTTGTTCGTTCATGCACACTTTGAATTTGATCAATTTGAAAAGAAAATTTCTGGAAAATTAAAGCCAAATGCCATTCTTACCATATTTTCACATTTGCCATTGATCTGGTTGTCCATTGAGTAATTAAATAAAATAAAGTAACTAATAAGAATGAAATAGAATAAAGTAAATAATAAGTAATTAAATAAAGTAGATACGTTTTAAAAAAGTAAAAATATAATAAATATAATAAGTAAATTTAAAGTGAAGTAAACTATAAATAAATTAGTAGTTCAGTAGTTAAAATAGTTACAAAACAATAATAAATAGTTAAGCAATTTAAAACAAAAGTTACAATAATACTTTCTTTTAACTGCCAGCCTTTGAGGAAATTGAGAGTTATCCACCTGAAAGTAAGTCCTTTTTAAGAAACCTCAAAATTATCATGTCTGAACGCAATTTGAAAAACACTAAACGAGTATTTACATGTTTTTAAATGCCCGTGTGGAGGAAAAAAAATTCGCAACCCTATATTAAAGCTTTTACACCCTAATTTAAAGTCCTTTTATGTCTTATTTTAAAGGTCAAATACAATATTTGCTCTAAAAATGTAATATTAGTTTTCATTCCGTTTTGAGACTAAAAAATATGCCGATTATAGCAAATGCAACAGTGTAACGTTGTTCTGAATGAGGAGCGGGGTTGAGCGAAAATGGCGTCATGCATTTCCTGTGACCGAACTCTCTCTATGGGGTTAGTCCATTGCAGTTTAGGGAAGGCCGTCTTGGAGGAACTGGTTTTCCCGATCGAAAAGCCAGTTTCGGCAAGACGCCCTTCCCTAAACTGCAATGGACTAATCCGTCTGCTAACGGTATCACACGCCAACTGAGCGCGAACGCACAATATCTCCGGGGTAATGTAGAGGGATTCCCATAGAAAACATATGTTATTTTAACATGCATAATAGTTTTCGGTAGTTACTCTACATAAAGAAATACTTAAATACATATTTTAATTACACCATATGTCTGATGGTCATACTCCGAATTGTATTATACAATACCTAATTAAAACAATTAACACGCTTCAGAATCAACTTGTGTTTTATATTTCAGAAACGTTAATTTGGGCTTTGAAATGATGAAAAAATGAATACTTACAATTAATACTTTCTCATATTTCTTCGCAATTTTATCTCTATTTCTGTTTTTTCTTCAATCTCTACTATCCTCTTATATCTCTGCTCTCCACTATCCTATTATCTTTCTATTCCCTACTATTTATTATCCTCTTTATCTCTATTTTCGCTATTTCTTTCAACATATTTCTTCATTTAATGCATATTTACAATGAAAACTGAAGTCGTCCTTTTTGAGATGAAAATTTGTCAATTACTATGTCAGGATTAATCATGAGGGCATTGCTAAGTTCACGCTCTATGGATATACCGACTAAGTTATGAAGGCCTTTTCCAACTATGCTTACTCGTAGGTATATTTGAATAACCTTCATGGTGGAAAAACTCCGTTCATCTGAGGCTGAAATAAAAGAAATATTTCATATAGCCCTTATATTGATTTACACAGGTTTAACTGCATTCTGAATACATTAACCTAAGCATTTGCACGATCCATGTGAATGTTTATGTTCATGTCTGTACCTTTCTCGCTTATTTTCTTCATTATAGAAAGATGCAAGTTAAAAAAAAAATGGATTTACAGCAATAAAAATAGGATATTTAACAATGAAAGTGTATATCATGCAATTTGGGTAATCACAGTAAGCGAAAAAAATTAGTTAGATAAAATAGACAATAGAAAAATAGTTATGGAAAAAGAAGTATGAGAATGGTCTACGTCCCTGGTGATAATCGTTTTAAGAGGGCGGTAGCTGTAAACGTTGCAGTTATTTCAATTGCAATTAAAATTATGAAATTTGTGAACATCCCCTTTTTCTCTGATCGGCCCTTTTTTCCCCTAGATTCGTTTCCAGTCTGAATACCCCTTATTTACTAATAGTACATCGCTTTTTTTTTTTTTGGTAATGAGAAATGGCGGCCAACAGAACAAAATATTTCTTCGTTCTTAACACCTTACCTATCGGAAGCCTATTAATAGGCTATTTTTCAGCAACGCTTAACGATCGGTAGCCTATTAATCGGCCGTTCGATTGCCAGCGTTTGCTGCCCGGAAGCCTATTAACAGGTTTCCGGGCAGCAATCGAAAGACCGATTAATAAGCTACCGGTCGTTAAGCGTTGGTGAAAAATAGCCTATTTATAAGCTTCCGGTAAGTAAAGTTTTACTAGAGTACTCAATCCATGCATGCATTTCATATCAAGTACTGTGAAATGATCTATACTTATCACCCATGTGTCGGCGGGAAAAGTCAAGTTTGGCTGTGTTGGCCCTTTATTACAATTTTCACTTAAATCCAGAGTTATTTTTTTAACTTAGTCCAGTTTGTATTCGCGTTAAGATGAAATCTGATAGCTTTTCAATCTGTATATCCCTTTTTAATTGTTCCCACACTTTTGAAATGTCCTCGCGAAGGAGTAACCGTTTTACACAGTACATATTCTGACCCTCATATACAATAAATATACACTTACCCCCATATAAAAATTGCGTCTGAAAACAGCACTATGGCAATTATATTTAAAAAAAACCGCCTACCCACAAGTTGATAAGTGTTCAAACTTTTACCTTTCACAAAAAAATAACCAAAATATTTGGGTGGGCCAACCCGGCCCACCCACTAAAACCGCCACTGACCGTCCGCCCTTGCATTTGAAACTGTCTAAGCTCTTTCCTGTTGCCTTCAAAGTCACAATCTTTTGCGGTAGGGTGATAAAGCAAACATTCCACTTATAGTTCCCTGTAAAATTGGACGTTTTTAATGAAATAATGCCATATAATTAGATGGGGTGTAAAGCACCCCGCGCGCGCTTGCTCGCGGGTTATTATTAAAAATTGTGTATATAACAGGGGTTGTATATTCGACAATATAGCACAAAGTTTCATTAGATTCCAATAGCCCCTGATGCACAGTTTTGTTTTTGTTTTGTTTTTTCAGCAAGTGTATATTTCGTGAGTAGCCCTAGAAATTCAGAGTTCGTGGTTGCACAGATATACTACAGCCCAGGAATATTAGAGTTTAGACACCAAATTTTTTGTAACAAGTTAAAAATTTGTATACATATTCAGTAAGATGTTTAGTATAACATCCAAAAACTCCCCGCCTCTCCTCCCCTTGCTTCACCAGATATGGCCTTTCTCCCCCCCCCCCACCAGCGCCCTTAGTGCGCGGCTTATCGCCAATGACGCTGCCAGATTGAGATAAGAGATGTATGAGATCCGGTACGAGATGGATTGATAAACAGAACTATGCGAAATGTGGATATACTACAAAATAAAAAAGTTTTTATGCAGGCTGTACGGTTGGACTACTTATGGATTTCCGGATTCTTTCTTAATCCATCTCCAGTGCCTAGTTGGAACGGTTATAAGTTGGTCTCCAAATCGGGTAGAATGAAGACAGTGATATATTCCTGCAATTCGTGAACTTGGATTCAGACAATTTGTTGTGCATATATTCTGCATTGAAATACGCTCGCTCTGAGTGCGACAAAATTAATCAAAAACTTGTTTTGTTATTTTCGATCACCCATTGTATGCCAAAGCAACAGACATTGTAAACAGTTCATCTAATGGTGATTTGAACAATATGGTTGTTTTGCTCGGAGGATTCTATACGATCATGTCATCCTTGGGCGCTGTAGGCTACGTTATGTCAAGCAGTGGAATCCAAGCACTTAGGTCTACGACTTATGCCAATAATTCAATTGTTCATATGATCAATGGTCATGCACATTCCCGGGCACTTCGAGCTCACAATATGACTCAATTATCACTTTCCTTATTGATTCTAGAAAATGAGAGTGAATTCAGCAATGAGGAATAAAAGGTTGCCAGAAATCCATCACCTATTTCAAAGAGGGGAGATTCCTGAGCATGAATTAAATCAGTCGTCAATAGTAAAAACACTAGAGGAAGTTTTATCAGAAGGACAACAATCCATAGAAAACTCCTCACGCACTGCTAGCCTCTGGGTTCAGTATTTGAAATGGGTC
>QLNU02015125.1:0-15164 GCA_006491805.2 Dysdera silvatica
GCTTTTCTTGGGAGGGGGTCCAAATTCTTGCCTGCCTGCCTGTCCGTCTTCTGTCTGTCTATCTATCTATCTATCTATCTATCTATCTATCTATCTATCTATCTATCTATCTATCTATCTATCTATCTATCTATTTATCTATCTATCTATTTATCTATCTATCTATCTATCTATCTATCTATCTATCTATCTATCTATCTATCTATCTATCTATCTATCTATCTATCTACCTACCTACCTACCTACCTACCTACCTATCTATCTATCTATCTATCTATCTATCTATCTATCTATCTATCTATCTATCTATCTATCTATCTATCTATCTATCTATCTATCTATCTATCTATCTATCTATCTATCTATCTATCTATCTATCTATCTATCTATCTATCTATCTATCTATCTATCTATCTATCTATCTATCTATCTATCTATCTATCTATCTATCTATCTATCTATCTATCTATCTATCTATCTATCTATCTATCTATCATTTTGTAATATATGTAAGTTCGAATGTTATTATTATTATTATCATTTATGATATATGAACGCATTTCATTTTATTTTGACGATAGTGGTTATCCTGTAATATCAGGTCCTTCATAATGGCCTGAGATATCAGAAGTATCTTCTTAGGACCCGAGCAATTTCAAGAAAAGTTGGTTTTTAAAAGTTTGTTTATTGTTCGCTTGTCAATCTCAATTGCGTTAAAGTGAAATACAAGATTTCTTAAGATTTTCTGCTCTTATTACAATGGGGGACGATTTTTGCTTGTTTCTACCATAACCTACCTTTTGTTTTCAATTTGTAAATATCCGTGTTTTTTGGGATAACAGCAAGCCCTTTATCTCTTCAATTCCTGAATTTCCAGATACAGCCACATCTATTATTCACACTTATGTCTTTTCCAATGTTACTAAGTCTAGTGAATTTTGAGATCGGATATTGTACGTAGTAGTTAGTCAAGTTTACTGAGTTTTGATTAATAAAAATAATTTAATAGAGTCGAGATTAATTAAAATTAATGGTGCATTATGAGATAGTTTGTCGCTTTGGATTCGGAAGTCCCATAATATTTTAACTTAGTCGTGTTCAATATTCCTCTACATTTTGCCGTCCCACCATTTTTTGTTTTAACTGGTATATTATTATTATTATTATGGCATACCCTTGTGAATATAGATACTAATAACCATACCGTCTGCGTTAAACGAGATTAGAGAACACAAAACATTTTAATATTGGCTTTAAAAAAAAAGAAATATTAAAAAAAGTGCCATATGAACTAGAAAAAATGAAATTACAATGCAAACTTAAAAATAATGTAACACTACGCATAAATTAGCTTTGAAAGATAGCTATTTTCTGTAGTTAGTTAGCTAAACAAACAACGACTGTTTAATAAATATATATGGCTATCTTTTCGACAGGCTATTTAAGACACATTTATTGAAACTTCTGTATAGCACTTTCACCATTTAATGGTGCGCAATTGGGCGTTAAGCATTTATAGCAGCTTATTTAAATCTCCCTCACATCAAGTGTTTTAATAGTGAATTTTGGTTGATGCAACAAGTCCTTTCCGGCGGCGTCTTTTTCGCGGTCTACGGTTCGGTGTTTTTCCGTAACACATTTCTATCAACAATACAATACACGAGAAACTGCAACAAAATATAAAAACCAAAAAAATGTCCTCAGTGTCAGAGAACATAATGGGTCTTTTGGCTGCTGGCTTCTTATTCCCAATAGTGGGAACTTCGATGTGAAGTTTATATGCATAGTCACTGGCAATCTTTCGGTAGATCCCGGCCTGGATTACCTTTAGAAGCATTTTATCAAAAATGTCTTTATATGCAAATCCTTTTCTGTAAGCCAAGGAATACGAGGAAAACAGCAGAGAGCTTTGTGAGATAAAGATATTATCAGGATTTTTGTATTTACCTAATCTGAGAGTGCATTCATCATCTACAATAGCATATTTCTCTTTTAGTAAAAGAGAATATCCATCCTCGTAAGTTTTAAAGAAGTCTTTCGGATTTTCCCTCACGTGTTTTCCCAATATCTGTAATGGACCATCCCCTGCTGCGAGAAGAAGGGTTTCCATGGAGGTATTAACCAGCGCTGTGACTTTAACTTCGTTATTTAAAGAAGCTTCGACCAGTTCGTCTACAGTACTGATTTGATTCTCCATAACAGGAGACATTAGAAAGGACAGTAGAAGTCCCCTGTAACTTAGAACCAACACATAGAGGGGCAACACCATCAACACAAGTATGACCCTCAAGATGGTGCTCCTGTGCAAGTTCTGAAAACTACGATTTGCAGTGAGAATTTCTAAAGCTACAAGAATTTCCTGAATCACGCGCAGTGGTTTTCTAAGCTTTTCTTTTAACTTGGAGAAGAGCATAATCCCCAGCAAGATGGAAGAAACACAGAGAAACATCAACAGATAAATCCAAAGTAAAGTATTGAAAGGATGAAGATGGGTAAAGGACTTCTGGGCTTCTCCGGCAGTTCTGATGGCAAAAGTTAAAGCGCAGACATCATATGGAAAAGAAAAGTTTATGACCTTATGTCTGGCATATGTCTGATGCATGTGGCTTATACCAATATCTGCCTCATTTCTCTGAAGAACGCCTATGATGCCAGACCAATGTCCATCAGCTTGTATGGCGCCATAAGAGTTCTCACGTGGCATCACAATCTGATAAGTGAAGTTCAGAACTTTTGAGAAAAGCTTCAGCAACTCATAAGCTTCTCCTTCATATCCTTCCAAGTAGCCAGAAGACGTGTTCCGAAAGAGGAATGTTCCCGAATAGTTAACAGCGGCCACTTTAAAGTGATTCATTGAGGCGAAGTCTTACCACTCACTTCGATAGCTAAACGTCCTTCTGGTAAGTTGACCACAAAATCATGATGCTACTAATTCTCCATGACCTAAATATGAGCATATGTTAGCGATTGCTTAATATCGGGGGAAGTGGTACGTTTCCTAATGCCCATCCCCATCTATTGATTGAATCATTCCTGTTTTTAATAAACAGGCGCGTGTTTTTTTTTGACATCAGTGACAATATATCATCTACCAACATGTTGTATCTGCAATTTTTCCCAACGTTCGTTGTGCTTCCTAATGATATTATAATCCGTTTTCTATTCACTAACCGCCATATTGAGCGAAATGTATCGTGTTACGTACAATAATAATCCTCAGAAATAGAAATGGCACGCTCTTGTTGTGAAATCATGTGAAATCAACGTGTGATTTTGATGTGAGAAAGAAAGTCGGGTGCTTCATCAAGGATGGGCAGTTATCGAAAAAATATATGAATTGGAAAATAGTTCTAACAATAAATGAGACATATTATATGCAATTTCCATTCTCTCTCTTTTAAAACCGTTTTGTTTACACGAAATTCTAATTTATTCAATTTAATGTGTACTTCGTTGCGGACATGATTGATACATCGTGATTTGATTGATTGATGGATACATCGTGAGGGCTATTTAGAAGAGACTATGACTTGCGAGATAGCAGGAAACGTTTTCACAAAATAGCAGTTTTTAATGAAGTAATTTTTAATTTTTATAGAATTTTTTAAATAAACATGTATTTTTTAAAACTTAGTTTATTTATATTTTAACTTTCATCGTATTTAATGTATATTTCAATTTACATATTAAACCTCTACGTATTTATTCAATTTATATATATTTTAAATAGTATGTGAATCAGTCAACATATGCTTAATTTAATGATGATACCATTTGATCCTAAAAATTTTCAAGAGTTCAATTTAGCATCGAAGCATTTTACGTTTTTTTTTTTTACAAAGAAGCTGAAGTTTTTTAAACGTTAAATGAGAGGACATGTACTTTCCTGTTTTTCCAAGGCATTTGATTACAAAAGTATCCGAAAACAGCTTGTTATTTATACCCCTGGTGTCAACTGACAAACTAAAATTATCACTAGTTTTGGAATTATGTCTTCTATAAATTAATGTGCATCTCATTTGCACAAGAGAAGATCTTTATATTTATTTTAATATTATTTCCAAAATTTAACATGGCAGCACCCACGTTTTATATGATCAAAAGATTTGCGATATCTTAGTAACGCTAAATATCAATTTTCGTAATATCAAATATAGATTTAATAATGGAAAATGGTATATATTGGGTTTGTGCTACTACGTAAAATGCTATAGAAGTTTCTTTGATTGCCTTTTGTTTCGGAAGGTATAAGGAAAAGACTGAAATACCTATTTAACATCAGGAGCTCCGAATTTCAACCACCCATTATTTGTTTAAGCAGAATAAATTTTAGATGGATTTTAGTTACTTCGATCCAAATAATCCGAATCTGTAATCAAAAGTGGGCATTATCCGTTAATAAATTTAAATTCGTACATTTTTTTTCATATGAACGAGGTCCTTTATGCAAATGAGATGCGCATTAATTTAATCACAACTTCGAATTTAATAACACTTTTAGTTTAAAAATTCGACCACAGGGACGTGATGAACGAACTGTGTTCTGTTACTTTCATAACTGGTTGCATATTATCGGTTCTCTGGTCAGTGGTGTCCAAGCTTTTCCAAGAGGGTGGTCTTTGACAATATTTTAAGGGATTTGTGCAGAAAGTCCTACGAGATACCTCGAGAAAAATTTGTGTCACTTGTAATATCAGTACTCATCGATATTCCTTTTAGCGTGTGTTACAATATTTCAAAATCGCTTTCTTCCAAATGCATATATTTTTTAAAACTAATGCTTTTTTTGATAATTTTATTTGGTAAATTTAATCTTTGACAAAATAATTTACCAAATGCATACTTCTAAAAAATTAAAAAATTTAAAAGACCGATTTAGTTCGTTCTCAAATTTCCATCGAACAATTACAAAATGTTATTACAAAAAAAGGTAATTACAAAAGCTATGTCAAAGGCTCTTCCTAATTAATAAAAGTGGGCGGGGGTTAAACCCCTTTCTTATTAACTCAGAAAATAGTAGAGTTCCTATCTTTACGAGCTCCTATAATTAAAAGAAGTAAGGATCAATCTTAGGACTGATTAAGGATCAGTCCTCGGTTTGATATTAAACCTATAAATTGACGTAGCTAACCTCGAGGTCTGAAGGGGGAGCTGTAGTACCCCCACCCTGGAAGCGAGATATCCCCAATACTGTCCATAGCATTCATTCACAACAACATTTATTTCTAAAACTATCCATTTTTAAAATATTATTGATTTGTAATTTTTTTTCCTAAGCGGAGGGGGGGGGGGGCATCCCTCCTTAATTTGGCCAGTGAGCCAATATAATAAAAGAGGGTAAATCATATCATGGCAAAGGAGGTTGGACTTATTGTCTTTTTTTTTTTAAAGTTAATATATTAAGTAAATTATATGTTAAGTCAGTTTTATTTATACATTTGCAAAAATTATTTTTATCTGTGTATTTTAAATTACTTTTCACCTTGATTTTTCGCTGTGCAGATATTATGACCTCGTGAGGAACCTACGTCGAAATAAAGGGACGATTCTGAGGGCAACCGTTGCATACCTCCGTCTTCTGAAAAAAGATCTAGTCAGGATGCCTGACATCGAACGGCGGCAACAGCAATTAGAACTGGCTAACAGGAAATTGCATTGCAGGATTCAGGTATATTAACGGCTTCAATTCCATTCGCAAACATGATTTTACGCTTTTAAGCGCTTGTTTCTTCCCATTTTTTTTTATTTGCCTTCTCCTCATCCTCCCCAAAATATGCTACGTATCGTGATGATGAGCTTTCAAGGGCTTTAACTTGGATTTCCCCATCTCCATAAATGGCAAATCCACTGTCTAAATATATGTGACGTCATTCTAACTACGAAGTCATTCAATTTTAACCCCACTTTTCTCTAGCATGCCAACCATGCACCATGCTGTAACTCTCCCAGTATCGTCAACCTCTCTAATAATTAATGTATAGTATCTTCTCTTAATAACGTCATTCTTAGTAACGACTATTTCAGCTCAACGACGGTAATTCGCGGAATCTGTAAACCGCCCCACTGGGCAAACGTGTTCTCACTGCACCATAACAGAGCCCAAAAACACATTGCATTTATCATTCACATGAAAACGAGGCAAAGTATACTGCAAAGATATAGTGCCTACCTTAAAAATAATCGCCATGGTTATTAAGATACTTATCTCACTGTTGCATCAGTATGTATTCTATTTCTTGTTCATAAAAGACGGTGGTTTGCTGGTGGAACTTCTCTGAAACAGCATTCTACTAGAGATGAGACTGATTCAGCCCGACCTTGAGAGCCCAGGATCATAAGACGGATGCAACTAGATTAAACCTGAACTCATCTTACATTTTACATATCTCCGTCCAAATGAAATTTGTGACCACGCAGGTGCTTCTTAAGCTCGCTGAATATGGCTCGTAAAAATGGCATGGGGACAAATCCGTATGTCGGATATTGTAGTGTTTCCCATTTGAATGTGGAAGGACAACCGTGATGGTTTTCAAAGTTTGGACAGCGGGCATTATTACGAAAAGAACGATTTTTGCAATGACTCCAGCAGTTCCAGCGGCTTGGATTTGATTGATTTTCAGTAACTACTCTCAGATACCACTATGGGTATCTTATATATATTATGGGTATGATATATCTATGGGTATCAGCAAAGGTAACTGCCAGTGGCGGGCGTAGGAAAAGTGTTTCTAAATGGAATACTCGCTGAGATAATAGTACATCTAAAATTTTAGCATTTATCGCCAGGTTTTTAGGGGTAATATCGAAAATGAGAACGTGAGATAGTACTTTGATTAAATTTTACGTTCTTGTGCCGTTCTAAACAAGTTTACACGTGCGCTGTTGCCTGATCATGCAGGAATTCGTTGCATTCAAAGGAAATTTCCGAATCTTATTTATTTCATTATTTAAGACGTGTTTGAATCTTATTTGGATAATGAAAGGGATCTTTACATATATATATATATTTTACATATATGGTCCCCAAAGGTAGTGATTATTTCAAAACAAATTCAAAGCATTAATTTTAACCCCCCCAAGAAGAGGGTCGCCAACGCTATGATAAAAATATATAAGTGATAAAATTTAGCTTTTAACAATTACGCGGATATTACATTTAGAAGTATGGATTTTTTAATTTGACTGATGTGGGAAAATGTTTTTCTAATTGCAATTTCCTTGATAGAGGGACCATACAGAAAGTTAAATATCGTGTTCTGATACAAACAACCCGTTGTAAAATAAGCAACATATCCAACAAAATTACACAATTTGAGTCTTTTTTTTATTTAAAATCATATTTCCACAACTAACGGTTAAAAATATTAGTGTCATAGCATCTATGTTGAATCGGCCGGTGTATAGTCTGTCCTATGATATAGACTAAAGCACATTGGATAATTTTTACCTGAGAAGATTTTGGAGGTTTTGACTGTTCTGCTATACACTGACTAAAATGCAAAAGTTTACCTGCATAAATTTTAACTTTTAACCTGTTAAAACCTGTATAAATGGTAGTAATTAATTTGCATAAATGGTAGTAAAGCTCGTATACGTTTTCATCTGTGTCAAAGCATACTTACTGGCAACAAACGTTTAAATGCGATTCCTTCGAAACTAGTACTTTACAGATTTGTTAGTGCGCTGTTAGCATGTGCTGACTATATAATCCAAAGTTCTGAACAACTACTCTGTTTGTGGAGGTCATAACCCCCATTGTGATCACATTTCGTATATATATACATATGAATGTATGGAGTTATAATCAGGAGCGTATACAGAATTTCATTTGGGGGGTGGGGGGCTCAAGGACAGGATTTTCTATGGTCTTAACTCACTTCATTTATCATAAAGTCGGAATTTTTTTACAATGAAAAATAAATAATGGGGGTCATGACCCATGTGACTAACCCACTGCGTCTGCCCTTGGCTGTAACTATGTAACCTTCCCCCTTATAAGCTTTCTGTGTATGCTAATATGGTGCTCTTCATATAGAATGAAGTGGGATATAGCGTTATTCTCTCTTATAGCGCAAGTTATAATGTATTTGCTCTTCTGAAAATAAATTTAGGAGAGTGCTGTCGGTATATCGGGCAGTCAAGTCGATGGAAAAGAGTGTTATTTTTGCGTTTTTTTGTTAGCCAATAAACAAAACTCTGACACCATGAGAATCAGATTCGTGATCAAAGTTTAGAGCTGTTAATAACGCAATCCAAAAGAATTTCAGGGTCGCTATTTTTAAGCGTTAAAAAGCTCGAATAAGGCCTTTGTAATGTAGGATCAATTTTAGCTTTGCTTGAAGCTTGGGAGTTAATTAATACTAAATTAAATTAATTAATACTAATATGATAGTGTGTTATTTATGGCACACTCTCTGATTTCTTTAGTCTACATAATAAACTGTTGGAAATGAGTGAAAAAATCGGGAAAAAAAGTTTTCTAGGCTCTCCTTACGGTTGCTGACATTTTAAGCTTGGAAGGACTTTGTATCTAAAATTTTCAAAAGTCGAGCTAGGAAGGATCGAGGGGGGAAGGATCCAGATCGATTTCTTTGAAGGATTCAGCAACGTATTAAAAAGGAGTGGAAAAATTCCAATCGAATCAAAAGTTTATTTTGACGTATCGTGTCGTAATTAATATTCCTACGGCATAAACTAATTCCCCTAAATTGTGTTTCGTTAATTTATTGTTTTCGTAATCAGCTGATTACAAAATGCATGTATTCACCTTGTTCCCAATTCGTCTTGCAAGAGATAGGATCAAATGTCTGCCTGTTTTCTTTTATTCATGAAACTAAACGAAACTCATGCCGTCTTATTTTTACCTTAAGGCTAGGCAATTTGTAAATTACTGCAATAGTATAAAAAATAAGGAAATTTGATAGTGACGAGGGTAGGTTGTTTCCTATCTGCTTTCCCATTGTCTTATCCGCTGCTGATAAAATATCGCATTGAGACTGATAGGGCTTGGGGTGATCCTTTTCTGGGTGGCAAATACAAAAAAAATCTAGTTTACTTACCACGCGATCTGTTACAGAGTTAATCAATTTCTTTGTTGTTTTCGCGATAACGAGGCTACGTAATTTCATCATGCGTAAATGACATACAATAGCATTATCATTTTCCATTGGCTTTAGGGGAATGGCATAAAATCAAAACTGGCGTTTCGGTCTGTAGTTTTTGTTTACGTATTAGCAGAGCTTAAATTGCGCGGGAGCCTACCAAAGCCTGGCTCCGGTACTTCTTCATTTTTGGCGATTATTTAAATATTAGCCGGAGCCCCTCCAGGGTCATGAATTGCCAAAGAGGACATGGAAAATTAAAGTATTTGTGATTAAGGTCATGCATTTTGTTGTCCAGAAAAATGAACATAAACAATTGATATGATTTATCGATTCTTTTGCAGCCATTTGATTTTTTAATCGATTTATCATAATATTAGGGCTCCTGCACATTTTTTGTTAGAAATCAGCCTTGGTTATTAATATAGTATATTTTAGGTTAACCGCGTCTTTGAATTTTTAGAAGCCATGCGCGTTTTGCTTTCCATAATAAAATTAATTTAAACTAATTAATTCTGTTTAATTAACGACTGCATATAATCGCAACTATACGTTTCGTACAGTGGAATCCCAACATGACGACAATTGTGAGATAGAGAAAATATTCCTTGTACTATTATTCAGATTTTGTACAATAGATATTTATCAAGGAAAAATTGCTTAGAGATAATATAGAACAGACTATTTATTGTTAAAACGATAAGTAAGCATTAAAAATAAGTAATAATAAAATTAATAACAATGAGTAAGCTATTAAAAAAGCTAATTTGAACAGCAGAGGGAGAGATTGTTTCATACGCTCTACGGTGACTCTAAAGATTAAGAATACGTTTCGATTTTTACAAAATTTCATATTTAATTTGGTACATTTGAAGTAATAGACATAAAATATACGAAGTTTGATGTTTATGCAAGAAAGTTCATACATTTGATTATCCATATACGCCTATAAGACTCACACAAAACTGATTACTCGTTAGTTTAAAAAAATAGGCAAAATTTAATATAAAAATTTAACAATGGGGTAAGATTGCCATCATTGGACCACGTAGCACATTTTTACTGCTTCCAGACTTAGCTTTTACTTAAATTTAACATTGTATAATGACATATTTACTTTATTGCTTTCTGAAGAGCTGTACATATTTACTGTGAGGATATAATGTTTTATTATTGCAGAAAAAATAAAAACAAAACTTTTAACGAGCGGTCTATTGATGGCAACTAGTTTCCATCGATGAATCACTCTACAAAGTAATAAAAACTGTATCTAATTTGCACTTACACTTTCCATATTCCTTACATCTTATACAGAAATACTTTTTCTCTGCTTTCTTAACACCAGCATATTCCACATGCACTCACTTTTACACATTATGCATTGAATCATATCTTGTTAAGACGACGTCCAACGTAAATCATAGGACCAGCTCGGTGTGGATTTGTTTTTCATTTTCTTTACCGCTTTAATGAAGGCAAACAGAAGTGTCCATGGTTTCTGTTATTGGGCAGATTTTCAAGCTGCGAATTATATAGCTAAGCAGTAGTGTAGCAATCCAAAACTCATGGAGGAGCCCAAGCGGCTTTAAAGAAGATTACGTGATGCGGTCTTAGAGAAAAAAAAAGTATTTTAATATCCAATGGGAGCTTGATAACCCTGAGGCCCTCCCTTTTTTTCCTAAGCCACTGAAGCCAAGATGTCCAAATACGTGCATTTTGGGGAACACTTCTTTTTCGAATCATGACTTCAGCTTTTGGTAAAGGAGAAATCTTAGACATGGATACGGCAAGTGTTAAACTAGATTTCGCTTGAATATTTTTGTCTGTAGAGCTTGTAGTTTCTAATAATGCTTGACTGGTGAACCTGCTTTTCTCCTGGTGAATTTTCTTTACATCTACGGCAAAAATAGTTGCACTGTCCAAATGCCTGTTTAAATTTGATTTTGAGCTCCATATTGTCAACAGATTTCTTTCAAACCTATGTCTCCATTGAGGTAGGTTGGGATATCACATGATCTCGATAGTCTACTGCCCATATTTCACACCTTTTGGCATTTTTCTGGAACAAAACCGCAATTTTTAATAATATAAATAATTACATTTATTAATTTTCGCACTTGCTACAACAATACTTCCGGAAAAACTGGTTCATTCATGGAAATGCAAGGTCATCCAATGATGGTAACCTCGCCATATTGGATTACGCAAATAAAATGAAGATTTCGATTAAAATGTAAAACATCGGATTTAGTACTTCAAAATGTGCTCTCTATTTTCATTAATGTGCTAAACTGCTAAGTGATATGTTACATCTAACATACTCATATAAAATCTAACTAAAAGTTATACACATAAGACAAAAACATATCTAAATTTATAGTTCGCAATAAAATAATTCCAACTGGTTCACGATTTCATATATAATTAGTGGGACGGAAAGGAAGAGATTACAACTGCTTCTACACGCGAACAAACTTTAGTAGGTGAAATACGAAAGTGGTCCATCCATGGAACCAGTCCATTGATGGAACCGATCCATCCATGGAACCAGTCCATTGATGGAACCGATCCATTGATGGCAACCTTCCCCTACACTTTTAAAAAATCTTTTTACCTGTCACTAATTTTTAAGACTTAAATTGTATAAGGTAAATTCTTATCAACCTTTGAGAAAGACTACCATGATTTAAAAATTATTGATCTTGTTATACCTAAAACAAAAGTTAGACAACTTTGTTTACGTTCTAAAAGAAAAACCAGTATTAACATAAAAAATAATAAAAAATAATAATAAATAGATTATTTTTTTCTGTCTCAAACAGGAATTAGAAACCGAGCTACGAAGCCATGGGGTGAGTTGTTCAAGAAGTAATCACCAAAGTCCTGAAGTGCCGCGCACGTCTTTCCATGACTACGACTGGATGAATGGGAAGTTGGCGTCCACCACTCCTCCACCAACAAGTCCCAGTTCAGCCGGAGTCAGTAGCCCGTCACCACCTTTGGCTATTCCAGCAGTGGATTGTGACGGAACGTCTTCCGCCATCGATGACGTGGAAGATCCCAATGAAATCGTCACTAGTGGATCTGATCCGATGTTGTGCCCGCTTTCGCGCGATCCAGTGGAGGATTTATTTTACGACGTGCTGTTCCCTCAAACTCGCAAGTCTTGTTGTCTCTTCAACGACCAACTGCTGAAGAACGATTTCATCGATGGTCCCAGTTTTTACACGACAACGTAGCATTGCATACTTTACACAGTCAATGACGTCAGACTGCTATCGTCACGTCCTTCTTTCCTTCATCCGTTTTGACTTGTAATAAATACACTTTACACATTAGTTTTCACCAATATTGCATACAGTTATTCTGAAATGCTCTCGCCATGCAATTTCAGAAACCTTATGTAACTTTCTTAACATTGAGCCCTTGTTTGATGTAGCACAGTATTTTCTGTGCTTGTGTAACAAAACACAGTCTTTCTTTCAGTCATTCACACTGACAAGTTTCCTTTGAAAGAAACGGGGAAATTGGTGTGATACTTTTTTTTTTTTTTAATTTATTTGTATTTTTCGTTGTTCGTACTTAGGAAACAAAACAGCTTAAACTTCATTACAGACTGAAGAATTTTTATACAGCGCTCCTATTTTATATATTTTTTTAAGTTTTATCACACGTTTTATCTAGACTTTATCATATTCTGCTTGCATGATCTTCACTTCCAGTGGAATTTCTTTTGAGTACTTCTTGGAAGGTTTTTTCACACACTCATATTTTTGATCATCATAAACGATTTACGATCGTAAACGCCTGCACAAAAATACAGCGTTATTCACGAAATTTCTTCTCTAATGCTCAATCATTTCCGAAAACTGCCCAAAACTTCTAGAATATTAAGAATTCGAGAGATTATAAAATAATCGTTGATCCTTTCTTAATCGGCGACGATCCTTTAAAAAAATTCACAATTTAGCAAAAATATCTCAGGCGGTATCTCGTCTTAGAAAAGTCTTAATTCGTAGAGAGACAGAAAGAGAGAGAAAGGTCCAGAGAACATTGCATCTTAAGGATTACTGTTTTATAAATTAGGTTCCTTATACAGGAAGACCCAATGGCGTAGACAAGGGGGGGGCACAAGCCCCCATTGGATATCACTGGGAAAAACACATTATTTTCTCATAGAGCGTATCACCTAATCTTCCTTAAAGCCACTTGAGGCCCCCCACCATTGAGTTTTGAATCCTACGCTATTGGACATACCCCGCTTTTACGTCCGGCTACTTCCTCAGTTAACACGACGTAAACTGAATATGATATAAAACGACTTACAACTTTTTAATTCAAATTAATTTAAGACAAGGTTGGTTTTAATAAGCATTAGTTAAGCAAGTCTGTACGTATGCATAAGAAATCTTATTAAAATGAAATTATGGACATAAAATATCATACATTAGCTCTCCGACGAGGGGTCGTTTTGGACGATGTTCGATCCTGAAATACTTTTACAACACTTTCTACATATGCTACTAGTAATTAGCATTTACTGTCAATTTTAGAATTCTTCCGTAACTTAAAAGAATTTTTAAACGTTTAAACTTGGTGTAATATGTCGCATGCGATTACAGCGGCCATGTATTTCAAGTACATTATGTATACACTAGTTTTGAGTTTAATTTTATTTCATTTCTAAATAACACTTCTACAAAAAATTTGCAATTTTTACAAAATACTTAATACTTTTTTTTTATAATCTTCGCAATGCCTATCAGAAACAAATTTATATAAAAAAAAAAAAATGATTGTAGCTGAAGCTACTTGAATACACCTTTCCCTCAATACGTTTCGTTTATTGTGCAAACAAGACCATTTTATTCTGCAAACAAGACCATTTTATTCTGTAAACACGACCATTTTATTCTGTAAACACCACCATTCTTCACACGCACACGATAAATCTATACTTTTCTTAGTCACCGCAAAGAAAGAGCGCCCGGGAAATGACATGTATTTAAATCCTAAATTACCCAAAATCCTTGAAATGAAATCCACCCGTTAGTGTCATCAGTGGCGCCGATGTGAGTACTTTTAGGGGGGGGCTGAGAAAAATTATTACCTCCTTCTCAAAGCTGTCAAACATTTTAGTGAATGTACAAGATACCAAAACGCTACAAAAATAATTGATACTGCTTGACAATTAGTAATGAGCTAAAAAGTACCTTATTTTAAAATGTGACTGTAAAACGTTTGAAAATAAATGCGTAGCAGAATCGGAAAAATAATTTTTGAACGGCCAGGGGGGGGGATGGAGTCCCTCTGCCCTCATATGGGGGCGCCCATGTGGTGTCTACTATCAAAAATATGTATATGGACATGTATGTGTATGTGTATATGGACATCTACTATCAAAAGCAATCCACTACATTTAATTTGTTTAAACAAAGAATATGCCGCATCATGGATTAAGTCAGAAGGCAGGAATGCAGACTACATCATTGTCCAGGAAAAGACAAAGGAAACTTCTTTGAAATATAAAACAATTTGTAATTACCTTTAAAGACACAATATTTTGAAGCAGACGTTTATTGCTTTTAAATTTAATTTTGGTACAAAATGGCTTAGAAATTATATTATTGATTACACCAGAAATGTAGAAAATATTTGAAATACGTACTACATATGAAAAAGTGTCCAAAATTAAAAGCGCTATGCTTAAGTATTTTGCAAATAACTTCATATTTGTGAAGTATAGTATATTATTAAAAGTTATTCTTAATTAATAAGATTTAATGGAATTAAAAAAATGGAAGGAGGGGATGGGTTTCAAAGTTGGTTTTTTTGCCAGGACAGTGGCAAAAACTAGAAAAAAAGGGCAAATATGTTCAACAAAACACAATGAATTATGATCATATCTAATATCAAGCACTTTTTAAACATTCATAGTATTGCTTATTAATTTTAATTTTAATTGGCACAAACCTACCAACCCCGACTGAGGTGCATATATATCAGAATTGATAAAAATTAGGAAAAGTAACTAAATCTAACCAAATTTCACTGGATCTAGAG